>JAYMTK010000550.1:0-21195 GCA_036897405.1 Pelargonium myrrhifolium
GCGGCGGAGAAGGCGGAACGGTTCGGTGGCAGCGGCGGCGTCGGAGGCAGAGGCAGAGGCGGCGGCGGCGTCGAAGGCGGAGGAGGTTCGGTTTTGGGAGAGAAGTGGGAGAAGAGTGAGAGAGAAGTGGGAGAGAGGTTGAAGAGAGTGATAAAAGAGGGAGAAGGGCGCTGGTGGCGAGGTTTTATAGAGAGTCAAATTTACGACGGGCTAAGGTTTGCCCGTCGTAAATTGCGTCGTAGATCTACGACGGGCATGATGCCCCGTCGTAAAACCCATCGTAACTTGACCACGTGTCCATATTTTTGCGAAGGGGACAATGCATGTCGTAAATAGTATCGTAAAATGAGATTTACGACGGGATATTCCCCCGTCGTAAAAATTTCTCCTTCGTAAATTGGGGTCCTTTCTTGTAGTGAGCAAAGAATACAGCCTCTGTGAAACTTGTTAATGAATGCTCATTTCCAAGCATCACAAGATGAAGTAGATTGTGATACTGGAAAAGAGCCAACACTAGAAACAGTAGAAGTAGATGCACGAGTAGATACCGAGGGAGTTGAAGTGTACAAGTTAACATACTCATCATACATGACATATAAACAAGAATCAACATCATCACAAAAAGAATCAGAACCTGAAGGATACATGGACTTAATCACATATTTAACAAATTGCATTTTGTGTTTCGGATCAAAGACATGGGCAATAAAAATGAAGAGATTAATTTTTTTAGTGTCTGACCAATACTTATCAAATTTATCTTGCATAATTAAAGCCATGACAGACAATTCAGTTTTAGAACTAGCAGTTTTCTTTAACAATGCAAACGTATCAGCAATTTCACTCAAAATACCATTAGAAGTTGTATATGAAGAACCAGAAACCCTATTGGTCAAATCATAAAAATGTTTCAAAAACCCCATAACACGTCTAACAGAAACCCAATCATCATCAGTGATCAAACCAAGATATTCAGTTTTACTATCTTTCTTCAATTTAGTTTGAAGCTCAATCTTAAGGCCTATATCATCATCAGCATACAATTCAAACACAGGTTCAAACACAATAGCAGATTGCAACATCAAGTATGTTGAGTTCCATCTTGTAGGAACATCCAAGCAAAGAAAATAAGTGGATTCAATCTTTTTCAATTCAACAAGTGTTTTAAATTTCTGAATTCTTTGGGGTGACTGTTTTATAAATCTAACAGCTGCCCTGATTTTCTCAACAGATGTGCCTACCAAACTAATCACAACTTGGACAATCAAGTTTATGATATGAGCTATGCACCTCATATGCATAAACTGACCATCCAAGATACTAGATGCACCAGTGTGAATTTTTTTCTTCAAATATAGTAATAAAGTGTCATTTGAGCTAGCATTATCTACAGTGACAGTTAGAATGGAGTTTATACCCCATTCCATAAGACATTTCTCAACTACCTTCCCCAAATCCTCACCCTTATGACTCACAACATGGCAAAAGTTTATGATTCTTTTATGCAGAACCCAATCATTATCAATGAAATGCAATGTCATACATATGTAATTGATCTGTTGGACTGATGTCCATGTGTCTGTAGTCAAATAAACCCTAGGTTGAGTGAGTACCAAATTCTCTTTCAACCTAAGTTTTTCAGCATTGAAAAGTTTTGTTACATCTCGATTCATAGTTGTTCGAGACGGGACTTTAAACATGGGGCAAATAGCCTCCAAAAATAATTTAAACCCTTCGCTTTCAACAAAGCGAAAGGGCAACTCATTGATGATCAACATCCTAACTAGAGCCTCCCTACATCGGACCTGATCAAAGGACCAGTTGCTTAAACTGGTCTCTTTGCCAGATCCATCAGTTTTAAAGCATAAAGTAGATTGTGATTTATCAGCATTTTTTCTCTTAGGGCATGTTCGTCGTTTATGAGTTAACAGAGTTGATGTACCACTGTTATTTATGTCTACAACATATGTTTTATCACACAACATACATGTACTATAGTATTTATCACTACCTTTATCATAAGCAGGTAAAGTAAATACTTCCCATACCTCGCTCGTGCGTTGTCTAACAGTAGTTACAGTACCTGATACCGTTTGCTCCGTTGATGCTGATGCAGGTGTAGCTTTATGTTTCTGCTTCCTCTTCCTTCCAGAAGCTTTAGGTAGAGCAGGAACCTTGCATGTATAGAAATACCAAACAAGTTAACATAAACAAAAGTACAAAACCCCTAAACTAATTTTACAGGAACAGAACAGAAACATGCATAAAACTTATTTTGAAATTTAAACCTAATAGGCTAATTATCAACATGCATGTTCAGAAATACAAAATTAAAGCCTAGATAAACAAAACCCTAAACTAATTTTGCAAGAACAGAAACTAAACATGAATCAAACTAATTTTGAAATTAAAACCTAATTATCAACATGCATGTACAGAAATACAAAATTAAAGCCTAAATAAACAAAACCCCTAAACTAATTTTGGAAGAATAGATTCTAAACATGCATCAAACTAATTTTGAAATTAAAACCTAATTATCAACATGCATGTAGAGAAATACAGAATTAAGCCTAAATAAACAAAACCCCTAAACTAATTTTGGAAGAACAGAAACTAAACATAAGAAAACAGAATTGAAATATAGACTTTACCTCAGTTTGGAGCTCAGTTGTCTCCATGCTCGTGTTCGAATCATTGGTGCCCTCCTCCATGTATTGAAAGGACCAAATAACAAGCTAATCGAAAGAAAGGACCAACAAACAGAAACCAGAAATGCAAGCCACAAACTGAACAAAGTACAAAACTCTGAGTTCCTCAAACAAGGAGGAACCCAGTATTTATACAATTAACAACCAAGAACAACATTTATTGATTCCTTATTTGGAATCGGAACCGAGAAGAGAGAGAGAGGTTTTCCAAAAATTGAGAGAGATTTTAGAGGGTTTTGATTTTTGAACGTTGAAGATGAATGCATCAAGACACAAAATGGGGATGGTTTAAGATTTGATTGCGAGATTTGAGGGGACTCTTCGTATTCAAGAGGAATACGGATCGTTGATGGGAGAGAAGAGAGGGATTTGGGGAAGGTTCTGGAGACGAGAGAGTGAGAGAGTGAGAGAGATGAAAGGGTTAGGTTAGTGTTAGAACTTATATATAGTTAGGGTAACGGGCGGGCGGGTTGACCCGCGAACTTCAATATGTCAACCCGCGAGCCGGCCGTTTATCTGACGGGTTGAACCCGGACCGGCCGCTTGGTAGCGGTTCACTAACGGGCGGTTCTTAGCGGTTTAATTGACGGACGGGTGAAGCGGTTCGACCGGTTTCCGGTTAATTTTGCACAGCCCTAGCTCCGGCAGTGATTATGTGTGTTAGAAGAAGAGAGAAAGTAGGACGTATGGATTGAAGTAGCTTGAACTAGAGGATGAAGCTTGATATGGGTCTGTGATCAAACGAGTTCCACTACAGCCCATATAATCTGGCCCACAGAATTTTAAAGAAGGCCCATAAAAACATCAGAAGGCTTTGCCTTTGCGTGTATGAAAGGGAAGAAAGAGAATTGAGGGTCGAAATTTGCGACTTGCGATGCGATCAATCGAATGCGAGCGATCAATACACACAGACTTCTGACTCTTCCTTCTCCTCTCTCTGGTTTACAAACTTTCAAGCCGGCATCGCCAATCGATTCGCTTCCCCAATCGGTTCTTCCTCCTCTCATTTGATTCGATTGGCTGTTCTCTCTGCTGTGTCAATCTTGTAATTTGATTCATCTCTGTTGCGCCCATCATTTCTGATATATTCTGGCTTCAATTGGATTGTTTCTCTTCCGGGTTTCCTCTCAGGTGGCCCGATTTGATTCTGATTCCGAATTGGTTGGCTCGATCTGGTTTCTGGTGAGTTTGTGCTCAGAACTCAGGATTTGATTTCTGGGTTCTGTCTGAAATGGTCTATCTCCAAAGCTCAATCTCGGTCTGCAAGCCCGTTGACCCATCTGCATTCATGGCGAGCTCGACGGATTCGTGTGCCAAATCGAGGCACGGCAACAATCAATTGCATCGGAACAACAGGAACAAGCAATCAAATCCCCCAAATTGCCTGAAAATCCCCGATTGCGACCGCTCCCGCTCGGCCGCCGTCGATGTTGTGATCCTGATTGCTGTGATCGGAGCTTGTGGATTCCTCTTATTCCCTCACATCAAATTCGTGACCGTTAAGCTGATTGAGGTCACTGCCGTGGTTCTCTATCTGGTGAAGGAGGAGGTCTCTCAGGCTCCATTGATATATGGATCTATAGGACTCAGCATTTCCTGTGCCGCTCTAGCTGCGTGGGCGCTTGTTGTATGCACCGGAAGGAAATGTGGGAACCCCAATTGCAAGGGCCTCAGGAAAGCTGCAGAATTCGATATTCAGCTCGAGACAGAGGAGTGTGTTAAGAATTCGAATTCTGCTGGGAAAGATGGCCTCAAGAGAGGCCTTTTCGAGTTGCCTCGAGATCATCATAGGGAATTGGAGGCCGAGCTTAAGAAGATGGCACCTCCGAATGGAAGAGCAGTTCTGGTTTTTAGAGCAAGGTGTGGGTGTTCTGTTGGCAGATTAGAAGTACCGGGGCCGAAGAAGCACCGAAAGATCAAGAAATAGTACCAAAGTTTGGTAGTTAAGTTGGATAGGGATGATATATGAATCAATACAGGACTGAGTAGTCATAAAGCATAGGAGGGGAGACGAGAGGCTTCTCGGTTCAATCTTCTGGGAACTATGTTCTTAAATAAGCTACTGCTAATAAGTTGCAAGGTTTATATACAATTGGTTATAGTGGGGAATATAAGAATCCTTTCTTTGATATATAACTTTATATAGTAATTCTATTTCTCTTCCTTCAAGTTATTGGCTCTAATTATTCTCCATGATTGCAACTTCTTAGATTTTCTTTACAAGTCAATGCATATATGACTGGTGTCTATATGGAGGTTTCTTAGTGGTTCCTAGTTTATATAATATATTGGTTTCCATATTTAGGAAGCATGGGGCACAAAATACACTGCTAATTATTGATCATCCAGTAGTTTTAATGATAGCTGTTCTTTATGAGATTGGCTCTTGGAATGAGCTTAAGATGGTATTACTGTACTCGCTACATCGTGCAGAAGAATTATGAAAATTAAAGTATTAGATGAATCCTATGAAAGTTACTCTTATATTATTTTTTAGCATAAACTTAATTATGCTGCTAACTAAACTTTTCTCATAGTAATTATGCCCTCGGTAGTGCTCAATAGTCAATATATCTAATGTCATGTACTAGTTTGTTAATTCATTTTGTTTGATAAAGAAATGGTTTTTTCCCACACATGCATTTTTCCCACATCATTTTGGCTGTAGTGAGTATATGGAAAAGGAGTTTGACCAGGGAGGAAAGGAGGGAGGGTTAGAGCTTTTACTGAGGTTTTTTTTATGCAGGTTGTTGGGAGATGCTAAAAGATGGCTAAGGTTGACTGCTGATTCTTTCAGTGGGTCCAAAGTTCATCAACTTTTCATGGGAACAATTTTATGTTAGGCATCCTGTGCCTAATTGAGTTTATAAAGACTGTTCAATATTTTAGTACCAAGCATTAGTCTGTCTTAAAGTAGTTATGGAGAAGGTAAAAAGTTGGTATTAAGTCAATGGACATAAAACAAGGTTGTTAACGAAGAAAAAAAAGTCTTTTGTTTGCGTGTTGGTACTTGATTGACTTTGTTTTAACCGAGAATTTCATGGCATTTCAGCTAAAATCTTCATCATTTCCAGGTTCTGATTTTGATGTGTATGTTTCCGATCAAGTTGCAGGTGCGATTAATTTCTTAACTTCTGATAGGTTTTTATCATTGCTGAATGAATATATTCTGTTTTGCTTCTTGATACAAAAAGAACTTGTATTTTAAGGGCTACTAGCTGCTGGTCTATATGATTCCTCTAAAGTCTGAACCTTTGCTATTCTCACGTGATTTTTCATATGTTTAAATGTTCTTGCTCTTTCAGAAACATCCCTCGATAAACTTCATCTATGTAGTGGCCCAAGCTCAATTCTTAATCTTAACTTGAAGTTCATACTTGGTAGTTTATGGTTTTAGACCAAATAATTTTGCTGACCAAGGAATGCTAACCTGTATGTATTGACTATTTGAATGTGCAAATCAGGAAACAATTTGCTGTGTGGAAATTTATGGAGTAGATGTCTTATGTTGTGGCTCTGTTATTGTTAATTTGTATGAACTTGAGTAGAATACCCTTTCTGAAGTTTATCTTGTTGCAAATTTATCAACTTGTAGAAAACCGTACTCCACTAGATTGCAGTGGCACGCGTTATCAAGTGGGATTCTGGACCAGGTAATTTCATTTTCTCATTTTTTTTTCTCAGGATCCTGCATAGTTGGTATAGTAATTTCCATTTTACACTATAGGGTCAATTTGAGATCATCAGCATAAGAAAGTCGCTGATTTATATCTCCATCTTAGCATTGGTATTTTGGATCATTCAGAGATGGATGAATCTATAGGAGATAAGTTCCATATCTTATAAGCTTCTCATATGTGAACTAGGTGATATAGAAGACAATGCTATAGCCCTCTGCACTCTTTCCAGCATCGCCTCACTGAATGAAGGTAGGGAGTAATAGCACAGGCTTGGACTAGGACCATGACCACTATATTTGCTCGAGCCATTATAAGATACTCGTGTAAATTTCCTGCTGTCGGATTTTGGAACATGAATTTGTTTTGGGGCAAACCCGTAAATAGCTTTCTAGGTGGACTAGATAGAGTGATGAATAAAAGTTGATTGTGGTTTTAAAAGAATAAGAGAGGAGGCAAATAAAAAACTTAGGGGTCGGTCGTTTAGTTTTTCATAAAAATAAAGAATTGGAATTGAATTCTACTTTCTTAGGAATTGAAATATTCAAAAATGTGAATATTTCAAATTCCATGGTTAGGGGGTGGAATTTGAAATATTCACATTTTTTAATATTTCAATTCTAAGGAGTAAAGAGAATTTTTTTTAAATGCCGAAATACCCTTCTTAAAAAAATTAAATGAACATGAGAATTAGAAATTTAAAATACCCGGTATGTCCAGAATTCCTAGGAATTCACCTAAAAAATAGTTAAACGAACGATCGGTTAGAGAAATTAGAGAAAGCAGAAGCTTATCAAAAGATAAGAGATGATAGACGGTTTGAAAAAAGGACCAACTCATGTATTTGTAAACAACACAATTAAGTAATCAACCTAAAATCTGGTGTCCTCAATTCCAATTCCAGGATGCTACTGTTCAGTCTTCCAGTTCTATTTTTGCTTCTTACTTCAGATATGCCTATTTACATAATGCAGAGAAGAGGATGCTTGAAACTCAAGTAACTTTTTAAAGAGGATTAAAAAATCCTCCTTTTTTATTCCACCTTGATTTGATATGTTATGAGTTCAAATGAGACCAGCCTATCCTGTCCTTGCTGTGTTTTGCCCTAAAGTTTGGCAGGAAATTGTTGAGGTAGGTACATTCGGTACATGTCTTTTACATGAACACTCATGTTTTTAGACAACTATGGTCGATACTGTATATTTGTTGGTCCGTAAAAAAAAAAAAAAAAAGACAAGTTGTATTCATAGACATAGACATTGATTGATAAAATACTCTCTCCATCTCAAAATAAGTGTTCTCCTTTCTAATTTTAGATTTATTCAAGAGAAGTTAGGTAGTGTGATATATTTACTCTTGTATTTTCATGTACATGTGTTCTAACAAACTCAATGATATTAAATAACTTAGCATAGTAACAACTACTATTAGGGCAAGTGGCTCAAGACACTTGATACTCTGGAGGTCTCATGTTTGAACCTCGGTTGTTACGCTTAGTGATACAAAAAAAAAAAAAAAACTAACTTGGCATAGTGATGTTATTGTTAATTCATGTAATAACTAACTTACTAAAAAGAGAAAAGTACACTCATGTTGGAACAAAAATGTAAGACAAATAAGACACTTATTTTAGAACGGAGGGAGTAGTAGATATTATTAATGCAACCGCAAACAGTTAATGATGCAAAAAAAACATAGGTAAAAGACATACCAATAGGTACATGAAAGATATTCCCCAAATTTAACATGCCAATCACCAAGTGCCCCTAAAGGTCGAGGATTAATTGACTGATTGATACTCAAAAACCTTTCTCAAGAGCAGTCACATTGAAAGTTTTTAATGTGACTAAATTGGTTCTAAAAAATAGTGAGACCTTCGATGTGAGAAAACCTCTAAGAGGTCGAATCCTTAACAGAGGTCTTGAACCTTAACAATTACATCTATTGTTGTAATTTATTAGACAATGATAGGATAACATGTGACAAATCTTATTAATATAATAAATACATATAATATTATAATTTGAGACTCTTCAATTTGAGTAGCATACTTGATGATACATGATTATTACAGATGATGATCTAATGAGTATCTCACTCATATGATATCTCAGATCTTAAGCTCGACTCGAGCCAACACTGTGAAATGAAAGATCTTAGTCTTCTGAACCACATTATGATGCAATGCAATATTTTGTATTTTCCGTTAACAGTTGCATCATTATTATTTATTTCAACCACTGAATTTGTCACAACACAACACATCTCAACTCAACTAAAAGTTAATAATTACTACTACTTACATTTTGACACTAACTCAATCAAAGTGGAATAACAGAGGTCAACTCGCCCCCACCCGAATTATGTTCAGCATCAAAAAGAGCTAACAAATTTAAAGAAAAAAAGCTCTTTTCTTAACAATATTTACCCACAAACATCCTTTTCTAGCACTGGACTGGACATCCTCAGTCACCACTGGTACTTGGCAGCAACAAGGATCTCTTCATATTTATGGGCAACATTGTCCCAACTGAGATCTTGCATCATCCCTCTCTTCTGGAGTCCTTCCCAACTCTGCTTATAATCCCTATACGTCAATAAGCAGTTCCCCAACGCATGTATCATCTTACCCGTGTCTGCACTATCAAATGTCCAACCCACCCCCGACTCCTTGTACGGGTCAAAGGGCTCAACCGTATCTCGTAGCCCACCCACCGCATGAACTACTGGAATTGTCCCGTAGTTCATCGCATACAGTTGATTCAGTCCACATGGTTCAAATCTTGATGGCATGAGCAATATGTCCGCACCAGCGGTTATCCTGTGGGCTGTTTTAACAGAAAAACCAACCCATCCCCTGATCTTGTCGTTATATTGGTTTTCAAACTGCCTAAGCATTTGTTCCAGATCAGCTCTGCCAGTGCCCAGCATGACCAGTTGCACGTTCTGTTCCATCATCCACGGGATCGCCTCAGCTATTAGATCAACACCTTTCTGATGATCCAGCCTTCCAATGAAGCCAATCAATGGGACATCCTCTCGGATCGGCAAACCAAGCTCCTTTTGCAAGGCTGCCTTGCATTGAGGCTTGCCAGTCTTCAGAGTCTCGAGGGTGTAATTGGTATAACCATCTGATGTCAGGTGACAATCAACCTGAGGGTTCCAATCTTGTGAATCAATTCCATTCACAATTCCTGTCAATTTCCAGTCATTTTCATTTATGACTTCATGCAAACCCCAGCCACCTTCAGAAGTTTTGAGTTCCCACGAATATCCATGACTAACAGTAACCACACGATCTGCTGTCTTCAGACCAGCTGCAAAGATATTGAAGTGCTCCCCTCCAACAGGATCATACATTTTGAAAAGGTCCAAGTAGTGTGGTGGAAGATCCACAACAGAGAAATCAACCACTGGTCCCCGGCCCTAAATACAACATAAATCTAATCAGAAAACCAAACTCGATTCATCATTCCATAGATGTGTAATTACTTGACTAACAACAAAGGTAATGGAATTATGCAACCCATGCACATGAGCAGTAGAAAAGGATCAACCCTTCAGTGATAAATATGCATCACTATTAAATGTATCTAATTGTAACAAAATGGAAGAAGAATCGAAGGTGCAGTTGACTGCTGCATATAAACTTCTAAAAAAATGTTTAATAACGTGAGCTGAAAATTCAATCCCCTCAGATGCAGGACTGCTCCAACCAACTTGTCTCCATAGGACAAAAGGTCACTCCAATAAGAGACTTGAGGCAAAATGTCCTTTTGGACAATTTACAAAATCTCCATTACCAATCCTTTATGTGTTTTGGTGTTCCTAAATATGTTACAAGCCAATCTTCTCTACTAGAGTTAAGAGGTACATCCAAAGGAAGAAGTCTGAAGTATACAAAAAATGTTCTAGGACCTTCTATCAATCCACTTTCACCAAATAATAAGTGACGAGGGACCGTGTCCTACATCAATAAGACTGTCAGATGACATGATGACTAGCACCTATTATGCGGTACTAAGAAAAGTTCACAAGAAATCATCACGATAACATCACTAGTTATTGTGGACTTGTATTCCAAGTCATATGATATCATATAAAATCTCACAAGTGACATGCAAATTTTCATTAAAATGGTTACGAAAAAGACAAGGTTATTGAATAGATTATCGCCTATGAATCAGCCTGTTCATTCCCTTTAACCTCAATCATTTTCAATTAATATTTCAGTGCAAATATATTGGAATACAAATTTCCTTTTAAGGTGAAAAAATACATGTTGATTTCCTACAAAAGGCTCGCCATTTAGACGATATAGGCTTGTAAAACTTAATATTGGTCCTCGTGTTCAGATGTTCAACTCAGCATTACAAGGCAGTCGACTATACAAGACAGTCAAGGCATTAAGCTTAAATATTGTAAGAGTGTTTCAAGATAACAGAGAGTAGGAAACAAACCTGGTGAGCTATATTATGAATTACAAGAATTGATCTTGTAAATGACATTAATCCATTATCACGATAATATGCCTTCAAATATACTGGCAATAATGCAGTGTGCCAATCATTTGCAATGAAAACCAAATTTCCATCTCCATAGCAGACACCACCGCATGGGACATGCCAAGGAACCTGAGAATAGATCCATTTCACTAACAGCCCACAAAATATCTTCTGTGAAACAAAATTAAAAATGAAAAAAAACATAGCTGCTCTACTTTAAGTGATCACATCAGTTTATCATAAATCTACTTCTGGCATTTATTTACATTTGCAGAGTGACTTCTGGCACTTTATATTTATGGTTCAATTCTTTTATAATTATTAAGTAGTACATTATACATGTGCCACAAGTAGAAGAAAGACAAAATTTCATTGAATAAAAAGAGAAATGGGAACTCAGTATATTCTCATGGTACTTTTGAAGTCTTCCCTCAATAGCATACTAATCAATACAGTATAGCAAGATAAAGCAAACATTGGGCTAAGATTCTAAGAACACAACATAACTTATTATGTTCAAATTGTGCGATCACTGAAGCTGAAACTGGGTACTTGTGAGTATGAAGCCTCATTTTTTTATCCCTGAGAATGGAGGAAATTGATGGAGCTGATAGAGAAAGCAAATCTGCCAATGGATACTATCTTAAGTAGGAAATGGTACTCACAGCTTTATGAGGTCTGTTAATTGGTTGCCAAGTGGGTGCAATTTGGACAGGCATGGAGATGGTATCATGCAGATAACTAGATAGTCCTTGAATGTTCAAGTACTATAAGAAATTTTATAGGTGGCAGCATTTTTCACCTAAGATGCAATAGCGGTAGCACTGAGATCAGTACTACTGCAAATCCAAAAATTATTTGGCAGTTTGTGATAAATAAAGAAGGCAATGTGGCCTGGGACACTTTTTTTGGTCTGGAAGTCCCAAGGCAAGCACTTGCTTTAAGGCTGGTTCACACTGGCAGAGTAGAAAAGATGCCACTAGTGACCTTGAGCATTTCTTAACTGGCGATACTTGAGTTTAGTGGTTAGATGCTGTTCATAGTTTGCATATATGTGATGGACTGAGACCAAAAAAGTGAACTTTATGATTTATAATTGCAGAGGAATAACATTGTGGATAATGCTGAACATCTGTGCTAGTTACTACCAGTGTTTGCATATATGGAAAGAAAGAATCTATCTTCTTCTAGGTACTCTTTTCTACAAAATGAAATATTTATGAAGTACAGAATAGGAGACAGTGCTACGCAGAAATCATTTTTGAAGATCCTGAGAGCCGAAAACCGTTTTTATGGAAGCACAAGGCATAGATCTTATACCTATTATTAGCAGAAGACTTCTTGTTCCTAAACCTAGATGGGGCTTTGTTGATACAATGGAGGACTCACCATGAAGAGTATTGGTTATAGCCTTATAGGTTTTGCTTTTGTACAAGAATCTCTTTCAGTTACTTTGCATGAGAAAAAAGCTAATACCTATTATTAGCAGAATAGAGGTGGACAGTTGGACTTGGCCTCGCTGCAGGGAGCAAAACAGATTATGGTGGCAATAGACTCCAGTTCTGCCAGAAAAGCTGCTCTACTCTCTGTATCGTTCCAATTTTATCGTATGTCCCCGAAGGGACACAAAAGCTGTTCTACTATCTAAACTGTTCCTTGGAGATTTAAGAAACTTGTACTTCCTACAGATTAGCGGTACAACTGGTTTGATTCTCTTGCTTCAATCATATATGTAGTATATTCGATGTACCAAAGGAAGATCTGCACTTCTATGTACATTTTATAGATAGATCTTAAGAAAAGTTTATATTTTGTGAACGCATACTTTCAACATATGCAATTGGGAGGTCTGCGGACTTGTATCTAAACGGTGTTCTATGCTAGATTAGATTATTTACATCATTCATCACATAAAAACAATCTAATACCTCAACAGCAGCCTTGCAAAACAATACCATGCGCTTTAAAATATCCTGTTTCAAAAAGAAAAGACATGTAAGAGGCCAAATGCCTACAAATAACAATCCATGGAAACCCATTCACAGTTCACAAAGAAAAAAAGAAATTCTAATATGAAACATCAAAAAGTAACATTATCCCTCAGCATAAGAAGTACACTAGCGAGAAATTATTTGTAGTATACAAATTATAAATATGCCATGCTACACAATCTTTCTGCTGCTAGGAGAAGGGGAAAGAAAAAAGTAATAAAGATACCAGAGGTCATAATTCAATAATATAGTAAATCAAAATAACTTTTAGAGCAGTGCATTAAAAGATGGGTTCTCCATGGCATGGTCATAATCATAGATATATGACACCTGAGCAAATCGACTTAACACTAACAGTAATATGCCATGAAACTATGACCATCCTTCAAAAAATAAACAAATAAATAAAAATGAAGCTGAAGCTGAAGTTTCAGGGAAAGTTACCATTCTATTCCCTCCATATATATTATTCTCTATATGACGAAACATGGGACCGTCTATAAATACAAAATCAACACCATCGATATATGCTTGGTAGTAACCTACTTCCATATCCTGCAAGCACAATTTTTTTAAAGTCATTTAAACACAATAATTTTATTTAAATGCTCCACTAGAAATAAGACACAATTAGACAATGCAGCTGACATATACCTGCCCATCGACCTTATAACGTTTCCTAACTCCTGTATCTTGTGCTTCAGCAAAACTACCATAGCGTGGTGCAACAACCTACGAAAAGAAAATTAGAGAAAAGCAAATAAAGAAAGGGGAAAGAACAATCAGTTTCATGTGTCTTCTACATACTTCCCTCTATTAATCAGCCTGCCACGTACAAAATTAAGTAAAATACGTGCTTTTTAGAAAATAACAATAATCACATAGATCTAGGCCATCTAAACGAATTGAATATATAGTTAAAATATGTATCTTGTGAATTATTGACAAAATAATAAGAAAATAGTTAGATATATCTTTAATCATTTATACAATACGACTGCAAATAGAAATAAGTAATCATGACAGAAAAAGAATGAATTACCATGACCCTATGCCCACGCCGAGCCAATGCCTTGGGCAAAGCTCCAGCAACATCTCCAAGCCCACCTGGGAGAACTCTAAAAAATCAGTCTATGCTCATCCAATAGCCCTCTTTTTCCTTTTAAGCAGATAAATAAGAACCATAATCATTTCGTTATCAAGGATATTTTTTATTAAAAAAAATCCTTATATAACACCTTTTTATGCTACAATGTTGGGCTAGTTCACTAGTTTAAATTTGATTCAAATTTCTCTTACAAGTTTAATATAAAAAATTATAACATTGAGTAGAACCAAAAGATATGTTTAGAAAACAAGTTACAAAGGAAACAAACTTGACGAGTCAGATGATTAAAACTTAAGAGGTTAGACACTCCTAAGTTAGCGGTGCACATATAGTTATCAAATATGCATTCGAGAATGAAGATCAACAAATTTAAGAGGACAGGCCACCAGGACAATCAGCTGGCTAAAGCAAACCACTAAAATCAGAACAACAACCAGCCAATTCCAAAACAATGTTGGGGTATGAATCTTTTAGCAAAACTATTTGAGATCTTTTGCTCGTATTCTCCTCCTCTACATCCATTCTATCCTATCTAATGTAATCTCCACCATTCGAACCAGAAAATGATCAAAATATAATTGAAATCAACACGTACATATTGTGCATGATAGTGAATGATTACAATGAAAAAACTAGGCTTGATTTTGTGTTTGTGCCGTTATGCACACCATAAACTGAAGTAACTAACTCATATTGAGTTAAATAATGCGTATCTTGATCAACTTGAGTTACATCAATTTCTATTGATTTAATCCTGAGTTAGCTAACTGAATGAGACGACAAAAGATCCAAACCAGTGTGGGTTTGTACCATTCCATATTCTTTCTTCCTGCCGCACATCTTTTGCTTTTTATTTTCTTAATATCAATTGTTATTTGATATTGTAACAACAAAATTACACTCTTTTCCCAAACTATCTTGGGCCTTGCTGAAACTATGTGACTTAATATTTCACCCGCCATTATCATAACTGAAGCTACAAATTTGCAAAGCTACAAGTTTTAATGATTTCTTAAAGAAGTTCCCTTACATATTTGAGGATTACCTTTTCCTTGCAAACTATAATTGCATACCAGATCATAGGTTCATAATAAAATACCTGTTTTTGACCATGGAGCACATTCTGCGGCCACCAAAATAACATTCATTACATTAGCCCCAGCCAAAGGAGGGGGTTTGATGTCTTCAATCACAGGTTCATTTGTATCACCATCTTTCTCCTGTACACCTGATTCTTTCAAACTTTCATGTTTTCTGTCTTCTAGACTAGAAGTACCACAGGAAAATGAAAGAAAATTTGGCAGCTCATTTGACCAAACTGTCTTTGAGTTTGACGTCTGTTTGGCAGAATCCACCCCCAATGGAGTCTGTTTAGAAGCTAAAGATGTTTTGGGTTCCTTCTTGCTCTCACTGAAACCTGTACTAACAGGTGAACGTGGAAATTCTGGCACCTTATCTGCAGTAGAGGCTTGTTTGGCAGAATCCACACCCACTGTATTCAGTTTAGTAGGTATGGATGTTACAGGTTTCTTCTTATTCTCACTAAAACCTTTACTAACAGACGAACGTAGAAATTCTGGCAACTCATCTGCAGATGAATGCACATAGTTGCCAGAAAGAGTGTGTTTACTATAGTCTTTGGATGTATTATCATCACTAGTTGAGGCAGAACTCTGAGTTGGAGAAGTTTTGTCGATTCCTTTAAAAGAAACATCTATGTTTTCTTGGTTGGCGATACTACTATTTATGGATGAGACCAATTTCCTTCTTTCAGCAATCTGCATTTAAGGGATAAAGTTGAATAAAAGCATTCAATTTTATATGTGTGTATGTATGTATATAAACAACTAATCAAACCATAGTTCTTAAGAAAAAAATGACAAGTAAATTGGAAGCACGCCATATATTTACGACATCATAATCATAGTAAAAAACATTAATGTATACGAGACCTATAATAAAGCTTAAATGTCTGGCTTATACAGGCTATTAAAAACTATGGTAGAGAAACTAAAAGAAATACATGTCCAACACCACCAACAACAACCATGCCAAATGCCATTTCCCAAACAATGTTGCGGTCAACTACATGAATCCTTTAGGAAAATACATTGGGATCCTCCGCTTGTATTCTCCTCCTCCACTCCACTCCATCCTATCTAATGTTATTGAGTTAAGTGTTATCATGCCTTTTCTTGCAAATACTTTTCATATTAACTTAGGTTTATCTTTAATCGTTTAAGTTTCTCCTTTGCAGGGCCACTAATCTCCCTGCACTACACATGACCAAGCCACCTTCAATGATCTTTTATCATTTTATCTTTAATTGAAGTTACCCCAACTCTTTCTCGAATAACCTCACTACTAATCCTATCATTCCCGGTGTTACCACAAATTCACCTAAATATTCTCATTTTTGTGATCTCCATCTTATGACTTGCGGCCTCTTTGGAGCATAACATTCTATGTCATACATCATAACTGACCATATAGTTAACCTCTAAAACCATCCTTTCAAACTTTAGAGAAATTTTTTCGTCACAAAAAACTCTACACGTCTCCTCCTGTTCAACCATCCGCACTAATCTTATTTGTAACACCCTCTTCAATTTACTTAAAATGATTGCTTTTAGTAATTTCCTTATCTTCTGGCATATTTGAACCACTACTTGCCTTCTTATGCTACTCAAATTACACTCCATGCATTTAGTTTTGGTTCCACTTATTCTAAACCTCTTAGATTCCAATTTTTTTTTTCCTCTCAACCTATCTAGTTTAACAGTAGCTCCTAATCTTCTCATCAACTCTACCCAAATTTATTATTTCTGCATGTAACCATGGACCATTTTCAGAACACTCTACCCACCCGCATACAAGCTCTACTGTAATTATGTAGTCTAAATGTTCAAACATTGTAGTTAAAAAGGTTTCCAATTCTGACCCAACATTGCTATGAGGTACAGTCCTAAGCAACCAATTAGGTCCATGTTTCCTTTAGATGGTCTAAATTCAACACCATAAAACAATGCCCGAGATCAGAGGTTAAACAAACATACCTGCTGAAGTAGGTCTCTTTGCTTGGCAAGTACCTTCTTGCTTTTCTCAATATTGGCATGAAACGCGTCCACAGGCTCACTATCACCATCTTCCGTTGATCCCCTCCGTGTTGCTCTCGGGGGCATAACAGCCCCACGCTGCCTTCTCTCGTAGCACAATGAAAATCTTGCACAATCTTCCTTTGCGCCTTTAAGAAACCGAAATGCCAATTCAGGTGCCTTTCTGAAGCGATACTCGGCGACCGGGAATCTGGATCCCCGCAAGTTTCTGGAATGAAGTAGCAAGTAGCTCTCAGTCATCGAGTCGATGACAAAAGGGAGAGACCCCGTGCACGCCATTTCTAAGTGTGGGACGATTTGGGTAAGAGAATAAAGTGGAACTCTCAGCTCGCGAACCAAGAAAAGTTTGCAAAAAGTGAAGCAGACCCAGTTGAGGAATTTGGGAAATGAGCAAACCCAATGAAGGGGAGCGAGATTGAAGACAAAGGGAATAGAAAGTGGAGGTGAAGTAAATGAGTTGAAAACATGGACTGTACAATTACAATCAATTGCAACAACAGCGACCGCAAATCTCTGTGGAGAGGGTCGTTGAAACGGGTCCCACGGAGATGGAGATGATATAGGGATTTGGATTCGGAGAGAGGTTTTTGCGGTTCAAATTGCCTGAATTTTTGGGAATGTTTAAGTTTAAGTTTAAGCAGAGAGAGAGAGATTTGGATGATGCCAACCACAGCCAGCCACCACACATGGTTTTTTTCTTTCCAGGCTCTGGTTTTTTTGGTGGGCCTGGGCTTTTCTGTTTTCAGGACCTCCTTTTATTCAATTTGTGAAAAATATTTATGGCTTTTTCTTTCATCTTTTTGCAAAAAAATAAAACGTGTAGGCTTTCTTGTATTATTGAGAATGAACATCTTTTGTTTTGTTTTCACTTTCTAGAGTTTTCTAATGTCTCATTTCTTTCATGTGACTCATTGCTAACTTGACTTTTCCTTGTTTTGATTTTGTTTTTTATTGTAGGCATTTTGTAATTGAGTGTAAAATGATTGCACGGATGGCATTTTGGTGCAATTTAATTGAGGGAGATTACCACCGTCCACTTGGCTGAGTGATAACACAACTCTGGTGGTGCAAGATTGAGAATTCGAGTTCGAAGACTCGTATTCGACATCTCTCATGAACGTAGCATAGGTTGAGAAAAAAGTTGTGTGAGTGTGTGGATTTATTTATACGATATTATCAAAACCAATTGTGGGAGATTGTGAGACTTTTTGTGAGGCTTTAGATCATCATCTTTTATAAAAATTATGTACAAAAAGAAAAAAATACCTTAATTATTTTGAAATGAAGAGAGTATTATCGTTCACAATTTAAATTATGACATCTTTATACACAATTTTTTGATGAACTTATATTTTTGAGCTCACATTGTTTCCAAATCTCCCTAGTTCCCATTGCTCTTATATACAATATTAACTACTAAAGAAAAGTAGTTCATTGTGGAAACATTGGACCAGGCCAAGCCCTAAAGATTTTTCCTTGTTTGATCTCTATATGTTGTAGCTTTTGTTGGCACCATCTGAGGTAGGAAGAGGACACCATAGACATGTGGAGTACCCTCCATATCAGCTTCATATCTATCATTGCCAGTAAAATCTCCATTCTTTGAGACTCCTCCACATGCTTCAGTCCTCTCTTCAACCAATTCCTCTTCTTCCCTTCTAAATCTTTCACTTCTACTTCTTTCTTCAAAATCCATCATAACAACAACAGCACTTAATTAGCTGCCTTATGCATAAAATGAGAAATGAAAGACATAAAATGTGAAACTCACCTTCTTTAGTTTCTTGGTGAGGTCAGCTAGTAGCTCCAAATCTCTTGGGTCTTCCACACATGGTGAAGTCTTGAAATTCCACCATGACTTGTTGCTCTCTGCTTTTACAAACTCCCAATAGGCCTTTATGCATACCTCTATCACCTTCAAAACTTGTTTAGCACTTGTTGCTTCTCCCCTCCTTCCTTCATTTTTCGTTTCCGAAAAGCCTTGAACCACCAAATTAATTAATAACATCACTCAATGAATGACAAGTATTGCTCATATACATTCCTTAAGTTTTATCCAAGTTTGTTGTTTAACTTTGTGTAGTTTTCATTTGTCAGCATACTTTCTAGAGCTTGTCATGTTCCTGTAAGTAAAGATTATTCAAACATGAATGTGCCTGGTTGCACAATATAGAAATAATAGTTCCTTCCCAAACCCCACCTTTTCTGATACCTAAACTAATAAAAATTAAGGCATGGTATTGGTTGGTGTGGATAAACACAGGTTAATTTAGTAGCAACTTGATATTTAAGGTAAGAATCCATTGGATATGGCCTCTTTCATGCTTTCAAGTAAAGACAACAAGATAAAATGGAAAAGCAGAGAATTTAGTTTATTTTAGGTGTAAACCACATGTTTAATCCTGTTCGGGGTTTATTATTTACCAGAAAGCTGTGGGACATGAAGCAAACTCTTGAGGGAAGACCTCCCTTGAACATAGCTCCAAACCCGATCGCCTTGACATCTTCCTTCTTCCAAGAATCTTTCCAAGAGAATTTGAAAGTTCTGGAACTCCCCTGCCACATTATTGTAGAACACACCATCCTGAGAGGTGTTGGTTGCAAGAAACTCAACCTTCCTGTACTGGTGGTGAAGTGCTTCCCATGACAGGCATGACTGTGCCACATAAACCAGCTCAATGTCACTTTCTAGGCTCCTTAGCAGCCTCTTTCTTGCCATTTGGCCCCTTGTAAAATAGGAGACAGAGAAGTCCATGGGATCTATGCTCTCAATCCAATCTGGTTGATTGCTCAAGATTGCACCTACAGTCAGGAACAAATCAAGAACAGTCACTTATATATACTGAGAAATGTATCAAGTAATTATATGGTAAAAAGTTACTTATTCCACATCTTCTCTCCTGACTGAGCAAATCGAACCACTTCATTCTTTCTTCATAAATTACATAGAAGGGGTCGAATTCTTCTCGGTCTTGCAGGTGCTGATCATGATCATGATCAGTTTCTGCTTCCAGGGCCGGTGAATTGGACTGCGAATACTCGTCCATTTCAAGACCATTCGCAACTGAACTAGAACTAGAACTAGAATTAGAAATATCTACATTTGTGGTTGGTAAATAGGACTCATGAATATCAGACAAACACCTATTTGTGCTGATATCTTGCTCCATGTCAAGACTCAGCTTCTCCAGAGTCTCCTGATCATCAGAGTCAATGTAGCCTTCACATCTGCCTATTTGAAGTTTGAGTACTTGGACTTGAAATAGAATCGGTCCCTTCCCCAAACTAACAAATGAATTAACACTTCCATTTCGGCTGCAATTTTGTATAACGTTCGAGCTTTTGACCTCAGTGAGCATAAAAAGATAGATGACACAACTTTTGAAGAATCTAAAAACACATAAACCCGGAAAAGAGATGATTTTGACAAGGTAAAATAGTATAACTAAAAGCAGTCTCTGGAGCGACACTAGCCAGAGGAAGATCTGGCAACCAAAAAGAAAAATGGGATGGATATAGAAGCTCAGAAAAAACCACTTCCGGAAACCCCCAGGGATGACCACAGATTCTATGATAAACCAACAGGACATAAACAAAGTCATGCTCACTCGTCAAATTTTAGTTTAGCTTTTTCTTGCTTATAAGCTTGCAAGGAATGGAACAGCATTGGAGGAGGCTATGTTGGAAATTTGGGCAAATGGTGATTATAAACAAATATTAATTAAGTTATAGAATATAGTTTGTGTGCCTATTGACCAGCTCTTTTGCTTATGTTTTCAGCAATATATTAGTGATATGCTTGCTCGGATCCTATCTGTAACTTGTTCAAGCAACATCTCTTTTTTCTGTCCTTGGTAACACATCTTGACTAGCTAGAGAGAAGTCATGTCAACTTGTCAGTTTTGCTTATTTTCATTAAACAAATTACCATTCAGGAAAGACCTGTAGGGATGAGTTAAGTTTTAGCATTTCTATATATACTATGTTCATGGAATAAATAATAGGGGTAAATACAATAAGCACCCCTGAAGTTTGGGGTAAAAACAGTTAACACCCCTAAACTTTGGTCTGGGACAATAAACACCCT
>JAYMTK010000551.1:0-21185 GCA_036897405.1 Pelargonium myrrhifolium
GAGGCGAGCCTCGAGCCGGCGATGACACTAAGAAGAAGAAAAAGAAGATGAGATGAAGGAAGGAAGGAAGGAAGATGTAGATCTGCATCTTTCCTCTTCTTTTTTTTTAATTTAATAATATTTATTTTGAAAAAATAAAGAAAAACAAAAAAAACAGGGGTAATATGGTCTTTTTACACTATAACAAAACAGTGTTATGGACGGAATCAACTTTGAATACTTTAGGGGTGCTTTTTGCAGAAACTCATACTTCAAGGGTGCTTACTGTAATTATCCCAAATTTAATAACATGCTACATATAATATTAAGTGCACATTATTCTAAGTGTGAAAGTCAACTACAAGATAGACACTACAAAAATAGTTTTTCACCAACACGTTTCTAGGTCATTTTTGCTAACCCCGTAACAAGTTCGACTTTTACTTAATTAAACTCTAACAAACTCGACCCGAATTGTCACTCAATGATGAATATAATAGAGGAATTATTATTATTTTTTTGATAATACAGAAGAATTATTATTTACATGTTAAAAAAAAAGGGTAAATTAAGAAGGACAAATATAACGAAAATTGATGTCCTGAACGCCAAATGTCATGGTCGCACTGCCCTTGTTGGTGTGGCAGTGAAACATAGAATCATTACCGCAACAGAGCTCTTCTATTTTCTAATTTCGTAGCGGAGAGAGCTCACAGAGACACCGAAGATGGCGAGGAGGAGACTGTTGTTACTCCTGAAACCATTCGACTCCCACCCTGTTTCCCAATCAACCGTTCCCATCAACAATCCTAAGGTACGCTCATCACGATTCGATTCTCTTTCACCACTTGAATTTTCTGATGTCTTCTTCTTTTTATGGGTTTTCAATCGCTTTCTGTTCTTCTTTGATTCATGGTACCTTTGAGAGTGAATCGTTGAGGTGGCTGGGTCAGCATTTGCTGTGGCACTCGTTTTCTTTGATGATGTGCCAAAGCTGGTGATACTGGTTCTAGATGCTAAAAATTTATGGGTTGTTTGGATGGTAAGAAAGTTTTAGAGAATCCCAAATTTAGGGGAAATAGAAGTAGACTGGGAAAGGGGAAATTTTTAGCATTTGATACATTTAGAGAAGAATTTGAATCATTGCCTCATAGGTGAAGCCTTAAATGTGTATCTTTCATGGGTTATTTTTCAGCGTACTTTTATTTTTGGTTCATGCGAATTTGCAAATAGTAACGTAGATGCTGACAATGGCTGTACTGTTTTCAGCATTGGCCTAAGCATTCATGCCTACCACTTGTTTGATAAAATGTCAATTGTTGGTACCAAATATTTTACACAAAAAGAACTTCAGTAATATTTGTATTATGGGGATTGGGATAAGGAATCAGTGTCAATAACCATAGTACTGAACATTAAAAATCTATGCTCTGTTTGATTGCTGAGAAAGTGAAGGAAAACAAAAACTGATCCACAAATATCAATGGTCTTTACTTCTCTGAGATTTTGCGTTTCATTTCTCTGAGAAAGGAACTACGAGTTACATGAGGTTCAAATCTTCGGTTTTTTTTTTCCATTACCATCTTGAGATAATTAAGTGCTTTACTGGCTTGTTAAAGAAAAAAGTTGCATTGACTTTAGCTCCTCAAGAAAGGAAATTATGAAAAACTGTTATAGTTTGTGCCTCTAATGATGATTTTGGTGAATGTTTCTCAAATTACTACGTTATTAATAGACTAGTCTGTCAAAAAAAATTGAATTGTTTCATAGTATGTCATTGAAGTATTTGAAGACCCTTTATTTTTCTAACCATTTAATGCAGTAGCATAGCTTCTGTGTCAAGATTTTTAGATTTACTCTCTCTCTCTTTCTATATATATAACAACTTATATTAGTGAAAAAGATGTAACTATGTTTACTCTCAGTTACCTTGAATCATGTGAAGACTGAAGATAAACATGGACATGTGCTGTGCACATACCCAACTACATTTATAGGGATTTTCCACCTAAGATATACAAGTAGTTATGGTCATTTTTTAATAGATGGAGAGGAGGCTTTACATAATCTTGGATATAGAGGGAGGCTTAATCCTGGTATTTCATTAAGTTTGAGTGATTAGAACCAAGATAAGAAGCTATCACATTGAATGAGAAGTAATTTCTTCCTCGGAGAACTGTGCAGTTTCGATCAGGAGATAGAATATGGCTTTACATAATCTTGGATATAGAGGGAGGCTTAATCCTGGTTTTTCATATATATGGATAGATTTCTCTGCCCTTCCAGCGTAAAACAAAATATCAACTTGGTTAGTTGGTTAATATTACTTCAGAATTTGATTCCTACCCGCCACTTCTTATGACCGTAGTTGCTCTTCCAGTAATCTGTATTGTGTACGTTTTATTTTCCCTAACTTGTCATCTGGTACCTTTTTTATCATTATAATTTCATTGCTCTTGAAAATTGCAGATTTTAAGTTATTTAGACGACAGGCGCAAGGTGCACAAGGATGCCATAAACTATTGTATGGATATTTTGCGAAAGAAATCAGTTGATTGGGAACCCCTGTGTCGTAAAGATCTATCACAGCCAATTCGCAATGTGGACCTAGTTGTCACGGTTGGTGGTGACGGCACTCTTTTGCAGGCTAGTCATTTTATTGACGACTCTATTCCTGTTCTTGGAGTGAATTCTGATCCAACACGAGTTCAAGAGGTTAGTTCATATAGCTAAGCTCTAGCTTTTACGTTTCTATATCAACTTGTTAATTTCCATAGATTAATCTATTGGGTGTGAAAGTTTATTTACCCGACTTTCTTTGGCGTAGGTGGAGGATCATAGCAAAGACTTTGATGCTACAAGGAGTGCTGGCTATCTTTGTGCAGCAACTGTCAATACCTTCGAACAAGTAAGATTGTATCATTCTTTTTGCATAAACAGGACACAGAATCCAACTGTTAAACCGTTGAACAAGTTGTTATGTCATTTTACTTCTCCGTACATATCACTGTCAACGTGATTAAGAATACATAGCCAATTAAGGGGGGATTGGCTGAATATTTATCCTTGCCACCGTCCTTGTGTATGGTTCCTAGGGAATCAAATAGATCATGTTGGTTTTGGTCTCACAACCAATCACTGAAGAACAGTAGGGTAAAAAAGGGAATTAAGAAAGTCAAGTTGATTACTCTCCCAAAATGAGTTCTCTTTTCCTATTGGTAATAAGTTAGAACCCCTCAAGTTTGTTACAACAAAGACATGTATAACAAAGACATGTATGACATATGGAGGAAAGTTCATAACACTCGTTTTGGGATGGAATGAGTATATCACTAAAACTCTACAGCATCGTGTGTGTCACTAAAACTCATTCAGGTCATTGTCACATAAAAGAAAGTTCGTATAGATTTGTTTCTCATTACCTTAGTGATATCAATCCATGTTTCTCATATTTGGAGGCATCTAAAATCTTGATACCCCTCAGTTTCATAGCAGATACGGAAGTGCATAATTTTACTTCTTAGATTGTTGAAGGGTATTTCTCTCAGGTACTAGACAGCATCTTGGAGGGTAAAACAGTCCCTTCCAAACTGTCAAGAATTTCAGTGTGTATAAACTCGCAATTGCAGCTAACGTATGCACTCAACGACATCTTAATTGCACATCCATGTCCGGCAGCTCTATCTCAGTTCTCTTTCAGGTGAGGCTGCTCAATGAGTATTCTTTTCTAGATTTCACGCTTAAATGTTCTTTAGCTCTAACCACATTCCAAAAATGAAAAATATGTTGGCAGAATTACAGAGTCTGACGGCAAGCCATGTTCACATCTAGTGAACTGTCGCTCAAGTGGTTTAAGAGTTTCAACAGCCGCAGGATCAACAGCTGCGATGCTCTCAGCAGGTGGATTTCAAATGCCAATTTTGTCCCAAGATCTCCAGTATATGGTAAGAGAGCCTATTTCTCCCGGAGCAACGTCCAGCTTAATGCACGGATATTTCAAATTTGATCAGTGCATGAACATTAGATGGTTCTCAGAAGCGGGAAAGATATACATTGACGGTTGTCATGTTTATTACTCTATCCAACATGGGGATATTGTTGAAATCTCGTCCAAGGCTCCGGTGTTGAAAGTTTTCTTGGGTTCTCATTTCAACCTGAGCAGCCTCTAGGCTTTGTCAAAGCCTGATCAACCCGTGGACACTGCTCGGTTCTTTTGAAAAGGGTGCGAAACACACAGTTCTCATGTTTTTCACACGGGAATGGAATACCACCAGAAAATTCTTCCTGGGGCATCAGTTTTAAAAGCTTTCCAGGGTTTTCTCGTCATATTCATAGAATAATAAGACCACAACATTGAGCAGATTGTAAATACGAGAATGAACAAACCTGTACTCTCTAATAGAAACTTCTGTACTGATATATGGGAAGTAATATAGTGAATGCGGCAAAGTACTCTGAATACGAAATTTTTGTTGTAAGTAGCAATTATGACAAGTATTAGCTTCTTTGCAAAATGCTAGACAAGAGGTTATACTTTTTATAAATTTCCGTTTATCTGTTTAATTATAGTTATAGTCACTGACATCAATTTGACAAGTATTGGAACTGCATAAGACACTCCGACTCACCCAAAATCGACTGATGAGATAAATTAAAACATGACGTAAGGACGTCACACACGAACTAGTAGATTCTCCTGAAGGTTTGAAAACACTCGAATGTTATGCTCGATTATCATGGCATCATCTATTCATAACATCTACCTAGCAGGTAGACCGTAAATTATCTCTTCTCCATCTTTTGTTCATTTTGTGAATTCATTTGTCACATTTAAGACTATTCAAATGGTCCGACCCAACCCCACCAGAATCAATTGGGTTTTCAGGTCAGAATGGCATCTGTGGTCGATTGCATGAATTCACAGCACGTATTGCAATTCATGGTAGGCTTCTAAGCATATCAATATCATCACAACTTCACAAGGACGCTTAAAACTTTAATTACAAAGGGGAAGAAACCAAGTCTAAAGAGTTCACAAAATACACAAAAGCAAAACATTATTGATCTGGTATTCAAAACTCGAGCATTTAAAGGACAAGCAATATTGACCTTAAAGACTTCAGAGGCTCAAATTTTACCTCATATACATTCTTCCAGTACTAATATAACAGAGATAATCAGCTCCAGTGACAACATACCATCCAGAGCATGATTAAATCTGGAACGAGTCCCCGATCCGAACTTCTGGCCTACAACCTGCAAACCAAAGATTGCTTGGTAGTTTAGATACGAGGTCGGCTCAAATGATCTTTTATATAGTACTACAAGGTTATGAGACTTACGTGAACATGTTATGCCGACCACGAGAGAGCTGAGGACGCTTGATAGGGGAGAGTATTAAGTTCCTTAAAGTCATTGAGGGGTTGCTAGGTCCAGTTCCAAAAGCATGGTGAGCACCAGCCCTTCGGTTCTCAGAATCAACTGGAATGGTTGCTTGTTTTGCTGGTGAGCTACCAATGTCAAAGGGACCAGAGTTGGAACTGTTCTGTCTTGCTGGCCATATATCATCTCTAGGCCCTGGAGTTCCGGGAGGGAAAACCGACCGATCTGCAACAAATAAGTCAACTATTTTTGGAAATAACTTAAGCAATAACTGGTTACTAAGTTAAGCTTGATACAAGGAATGTACTCAAAATCTTTTACAGTTACTAAGTTAAGCTTGATATAAGGATAGTACTCGAAATCTTTTATGATTTCTAAGGCTGTAGAAGAACTATTGAGCACACAGACTGCAAAAGAATAGGCTTACCTTTTCTAACAGGGTCTCTATTATCCATCAGGTTAGTGTGGTTGGAGAACAAATCTGGCTCGCCTCTTGAAAAGAAGTTGTTTGAAGGTTGGATGGCTGATCGCTTCACTGATTCATACTCGTTCTTCAATTGGTCATACATTTCTTCTAGTTTTCTCTTCTGCCTGTTGGTGGAACAATGCTTTTTATCAGGGCTCCAAAACAAGGTGGTGAGTTTTAGGAAGCAGTACATATTTCAATATAAAGATCATTTACCTGGATTTTTCAGAAAACTTCTCTTGGAGCTCTTGCTTATCCTTGGACAAGCTCTCGTTCTCTTGTTCTAACATCTGACACTTCTTAGCCATTTTCTGATATGCAGTATGCACCTGTTCCATTTTTTCTGTGTACTTTTCGTGCATCAACTCACATTTCTGCCGGAACTGAGCTACTATTCTGTTCGTCTTGTATTGCATCTCTATTTCCTTTTGTCCAATATAGAACATCACACTTCTGTAGGAACTCTTCATTGCTAAGTATGTTTAAGGAAACACATGGCCCGGTATTTTTTTTTTTTCCTGAGCTCTTATAGAAATAATCAGAGTTTCTTCAGCCATTTTTATACTTCATCCCTTCCAAGTGAATCAGATGAGTAAAACAATTTACCAAATATTTAAAACTGGGCAAAAGGTTATGATGTACAACTTCTAGGATGTTCCTTCATGATAACACACATTAAACTAAAAGTCAACATAGAAGGACATGGATAAAAAATTTCAAGGATACCCATCTGTGGAGAAATCCCAACTATAGCCATCTAAAATAGAAATGTACACAAATTGTTAGTACTAAATGAAGCTAGCTGCCAGAGCAGTCTCAAGAAAAGAAGGAACAGTATTGTAATAAGCAGAAGAAACAAGCAGTATGTGGTGTTCTTAGAGGATTGTCTACTTACATTTAACCATTCATCATTTGCATTGACATCCACGGGTTTGACATGACTGAAAAGAGAAAAACCAAAACAACATACAGAAACAGTTAAGAGGACTTGATATTGTAATGATATGATGCATGAGTAAGAAGCAAGAGCAAGTAGTCCAAGACACAGCCTGTGCCTCCCGGGTGTATTATCACAGCAAAACATCCTTTGCATATTAACACAGTAAAACATCCTTGTGGTTCCCTAAAGAGAGTCCTTAGTCCGTCCACAAACAAAAAGAGATCACACATGCTGAAGGGTAACATTTGCTTGTTCATCTATAAACTATTCAGTAGGATTCAAAACTATAACTACATTGTCTATTTCCTTTTGTTGTACATAAGCCTGGCACCTGCCCTCTTTAACCAACCAATTGTCCATGAAAACCCCAACAAACAGTCCAAAGATTCCAAGTATTGCCACATATAATTCTTACCTCTTAGAGAGAACTTGATCACAAATGGGACATGCTCCATCATTACTGAGGATCTTGCTAGCATCTTCTGTGCCTATTTATCATGTTATAAGCAAGTTTATGCATAGAACTTGTTGCCTTGTTTTCTATCAGAGAGAAATATAATATGAAAAAAAAAAAAAACTACTTCAAATCATACACCTAAAAAGATAGAATTGTAGTAGGTATCCACATACACAAGAGGTGGCCACAGGTTGTGGCAATGGCTCGCCCTTCCAATTCTCGCCAGCACGCATTGCATCTCATCTCAGCTTTCAAGATTATACATTAATTCATGTCAATCTGGAATTTTCAACCACATATCCACATAAGAGGCTTCACAAGTTTGTCCATTTCTTAACTGATTTTCCTATGTGAGATTAGCAAGTTCTCCGATACTAAGCTTGAAAAACTAACAATTAGTCCCATATCAGATAAAGTACATTTTCTCAAACAATGACTGTGACATGTTACAAAATACAACTAACCATATAGTCAAAGACCAACTGATCTGCTGGGTATGACTAAATACTTCAATCTGAGATCCTGTGGCAAAAAACTCAGCAGGAATCAGATTCATAAAAGCACTATTCCTTGAATTGAAGACAGACATTGATTAAAAAAATGCCATGCATACAGAAGATTTAGGACAGCTAAGAAAGATAAAGGAAAAATTGGAAGAAGTAATTGGTTCAAGAGTTTTGATTGATATGGTTGGTTAATACCATATGAATAATTTTGGATTTAGAGAAACTTGGTAATGCAATGAAAAATTACAAATGTTTAGCGGCCCAATATTCCACGGTAACGCAGAAACTTGGATTACAGTATAATTCACTTCAGAAACAACTTTATTTGTAGATTCATAGATTAAAATTCATGGTGACAGGTACAGAGAATACACCAAACTTAAATGGATGTACTAATATACCCATTCCAAGAAACAGTTTTCGAATTTGCTTGCTTTGAAGCACTAAAGTAAAGACGGACAAAAAAGATGTTTGAAACTGAGATTTATAGGGAGGGATTGATTGTGGAGAAAGAACAATTTTGTCCCCCATATACGGTACGGAGAACTGTGTAAGGATGCCTTTATATAGGTAAAACGCTACTGATTGTCCAATATTCCATTGATTTAGTACTTCTCTCTAGCTGAAGTACCCTCTCCTCTTCTTCTTTTTCCTTATCTTTCCTTTCTTCTAACTACCTCTATTGAAATATATTCTTTATTGCAAAATTATTACAGGACTCAAACAAATCTAGTAAAACTGACATCAGATCCTAGGCACCCCCTAAGCATCAACTTATGAAGTCTTGATCAGTAAACAGAGAAGCTTACCCCATTTGCACAACTAAAAATCAACAGTACTGATCAAAGGGACATTTCACTTTCTTTTCAGTGAAATTGTACCAATCCTTTTAATTGATGAATCAAAAATATAAACAAATTATTATATAATTATATGTTCTTGGCAATAACATAGAAGGATTTTCATATAAACTCTTTTCAAACTAAAATTGCACCAGAAAATATGAAATTATAGTTATTCACGTAACATCCTTCCAGCAAAAATCTAATAACATGACTGCATCAAAGAATTGAAAAATAAAATAAAATTTTGAAATCAGTTTACAAGTTTCTAGAAGCATGTGAAATACTGTCATTTGCAAACTAAAATAAAGTTCGCAAGCCTAATATTTTGGTAGTGAAACATGATTTTGATGCTCTCTTTTCACTACACTTTCTCGGCAGCCAAACACAATGAGGTGGAGACACTATGCTTAGGATTAGGGATGCACCTGAGGAGTTAGAATATTGCAGTTCCTACGTTCTTTTCCCACAGCGAAACTCCTAAATCAACACCTAAACTTTCGGAGAGAGTGTGTAAATTATCAGAAACAACAAAAATCGCCGAAAATAAATTGATACGAACAAAATACCTGTTAATTAATGGCGATTAACCAGGAAAATTCGAAGTCCACTGAAACGACCGAATGAAAATCAGAGAAATGAAATTTCGAGAGCTTCTCTGCGCGATCAAAGACAAAAACGTCAATGAATCATCCATACGTATTTGTTTACAAACTCGAAGCAGTAAATTGAAAATCGAATCTACGGAAGATAGAGAAGAGAAGAGAAACCGTAACTGGAGAACCAATTTGGAGGGAGCGAAATGTGTAGAAGTTGTGTTGGTGTGGATTTGAATCATAAATGGCGGCAATTGTTGTGTTTTCTGCTTTATAAGACTTGAAAACCAGAGGAACGGGTCAGGGGTATTTCGGACCTTTATATGTTGTTTTGAAAAAATAAAACTGAACATAAATCAATTGGATGATATATTTATGTTTTAATCGGAAAAAGAATTTCAACCAAGCTATTAAAGAGTGCGGTTAACATTTATGCTCGTTCAAACAAATTTGTGTAAGCAAAATGTTTATTTGAAACTATTTGTGTGTGTATTGAATGTGTCTTTTTTGCTAATTAATAATCACAAGAATAAGTTTAACAATATATAACGATGATCTATTTCATTAAAATCTCGCCTATGAAAATAGTCAATCCACCTCGTAGAAAATATGAACTATATAATTTGCAGAGCGATATACACAAACTTAGAGCCATGTTTGGGTTCTCTACATCAGGTCTATATGGAATGTCTATAGACTTTTTTTTTTTTTTGCCAAAGATGTTTGGCACAACCTCTATTTCATGAATGTTTATAGACATCGAAGCTTTTGAGGCTCTGCAGATTTATTTCTCACAGGAGGTAGGTTGCTCATGTGAGAAACATTGTTACATCTATATGCCAAATCATAACCAAAATACTCCTGAAAATTGTGATGTCATTTTACCAACTTATCCCTCTCTCTCTCTCTCTGTATGGTGGACGGATAACATATGTGAGTAAACCTAACCTATAGCGGACCTAAGAATTTCAAAATGTGGGATCAAATTTTTTGTACTACTGAAATTAAGTTAAAATAGGGGGTCAATTAGCAATACTATACAATTTTTTTTGACAAAACAAAACTAAAAAAATTATAAATAAAAAATGATATGTGGGGTCAGCTGACCCCACAACCATCCAAGTGGTATGACACTAAACCTAACATTTAAGTTCATCACAATTATGTGTCAGGGTGGTAGACCCTTTAAATGTAAGGTATACCTCAAACGGTAAACTCACACGAAAAAAGACCGAAGAGAGAAAGATCCTACACCCCTACTAATAGATCTTGGATCATTGAGAGCTCATTACACTAACACGAGAACTCTTACTCGAGGTCCATTTCAAGGCATCCTGAATGACTAGAGTATCCACCATATCACTATCATAGAAAAAGCTCCTATAAAACAACCACTCTTTCTTTAGCCACCTACTTTATAATGAATTTATTATTTCTTTAAATACTGCACCGTTTTACAAATTTATACGTGGCTTCCGTCTACTTTTGATCTCTCGACGCAAATACTATAAATTTTCAAACTTTACAACATATACAATGTTTTTCAGTAATTTTTTGAGATGCAAAAAGGAGAAATGATTCAATTATTAACTGAACCCCACAATAAATTTGAATTTCAACCAAAAATGTTGCAAAATTCATTGAATGATAACATAAAAAGGGAATATAATGGACCCAATCACTTATTGATGAACCCAAAAAGTTGTGGCTAGTCCTAGTCCATCCATTCCAAAGATATTTTACATAATACTACTATTTTGTTTTTGTTTTTGTTTTCATATCATACAATAACTATTTTATACCAATCATTAACCAAATGATTTTTTCTCACTACATGATGGGACTCAACATCTCCATAAATCCATTTGCTCCTATTAGATATTTGAAAACCTTACAACATGTGTTCGATTCTAATTTCATAGGCCCACATATATCCCATTTCCAGCCTCAGTCCAGTCCACTACCACTTTTCAAAGAATCTATGCCAAAAATAAAAATCAAATAATATTATAAATAAGGAAAATATCCATTTTTCCAGAAGATTCACTCGAAGGCGCGTGGAATCACGCTCCGCGTGGGTATGATTGCGCAGCAGTCAGGACCGAGACAGCAAAGGCGGTCTCCTATGACACGACAGTCAGCAGTAACTGCCACGTGGGCAAGCCTAACTCTCGCTCTCAGCCTCACAATTTCGTGGAAAAGAAAATTAAAAAAATATATACGTTTTGACCATCTTGCCCTCCTCGACTCTTAAACCCTCTCTCCGCGTTCTCCGCCCACCACCAACAAGCATCTCTTCTTTCACGTAAACCCCACACAAAACCAAAAGATCTACTTCTTCATTTTCGAAGGATTTAATAGAGAGAGAAAGATCATGATTTCCAGAGAGATAAGCTCCGGTAATTGAGATATCGTCGCATTGCGTCTTCGAATTTTGGTATTTTTGAGAGGAGATTGGGACTTGAAAGAGAAGATGAAGATTCAGTGTAACGTGTGCGAGGCGGCGGAGGCGAAGGTTCTGTGCTGCGCGGACGAGGCGGCGCTGTGCTGGGACTGCGACAAGAAGGTTCACGCCGCCAACAAGCTCGCGAGCAAGCACCAGAGAGTTCCGTTGTCCACTTCGTCTTCTCAGATGCCTAAGTGTGATATTTGTCAGGTTCGTTAATTTTCCTACTTCTGCTGATTTAGTCACTGATCTATGCACGATTCATTGATTTTACATTTGTATGCGACTCAATTGGAATATTTGCGTTGTGAAATTTGGATGAAATCTGAGATTTGTAAATTTTTGAATTTTTTTTATTACAATCTTATCTGTTGTGTTGATTATTTTATTGATTTAGTGGCTAGATAATTGTATTTAACTCACATGGAAGTTTATGAATAAACAATTCCGAAGATTGGTTTTGTTGTTTATACTTTTTTTTTTAATATAATTATTTTATCTTGCTTTTATGGTGGGGTAATGTAAGATTGCAAGGAGGTGATTGGGTGATTGGCTCAAGTATTGTGTTCAGCCAAAGAGGGAGAGAGTAAAGGGCAAAAAGAAAAGAAAAGAAAAAAGAGAAAGGTGGCTGCATTGGGAACAGTAACCATTATAGAAGTAATGATTACTTTAGTAAAAGGATAGTAGTGGCTGGATTTTGGATAAGAGAGCATGTTAGTTTTTATTCATTTTGAAGGACTAAAAGAATGAGAGGAGTTAAAAGAGTAATATAATGGCTAGAAGTGAGATGTAGGCTGTGTAAACTTTTGTGAGGGATCAATGAAAGAAACCAGAGATATTGCAATTTTGTGATTAAGAATTTTTCTGGCGAAGTATCTGTAAAAGTGGGATGAATGAAGAAAATGTTAGGGATTAGAGTTTAATTTGGTGGTGTTGAGCAAGCTGAATCAATTCTACCCTCAATGAGATAACCACAAAGCATTCTTCTCAATTTATGGGAAGTTTTATTTTGTCTTATGGAAAATGGCGTAATTATGCACTCCATTATATATCCACTGAGATTTCAGGAAGCTCTTGTCGTTAGGTCTTCAATCTTCTATGTCATTGGGGTGTGCTATACTGAAAACCTTTTTCCATTTTTTATTATTTAGTAGATGACTTGTCTTACTCTTTGAACCATTTAGCCTTGTCTTTATAGGAGACAACTTGAATATGGAGGGTTTCTTTTGACTCCTAGTTTGGAGATGGAGAGCAGAGGGGATGATTTTTTTTTTTGTCTGTGCACTTCTGCTCCAGTACTGAAGAATTTGCTCTACTTGTTGTGAGGAAAATATTTTCTGAATCAGTTAGTTTCGCAAAACTTAACTTCAATGCACGACCTTTATTAATATTGTTTTTTCAGTAACTAGCTGAATTGTCCTTTAATATCTATTATTCTGGCTAGATATTCTTGTCATTACAGGGAGCTAATCCTGCTGCCAACATGTAACCTGTTTTCTTTTGCTACATGTTTTTTTGTAGCATCCTTGAATTTGTTGGCCTATGGTTTTTTGTTGTTGATTAAGCTGTGATAACGAAAACCTGTTATTTCTTACAGGATACAATTGGCTTCTTCTTTTGCTTAGAAGATCGAGCTTTACTTTGCAGGAAATGTGATGTTGCCATACACACAGCAAATAGCTTTGTGTCCAATCATCAGAGGTTCTTACTTACTGGAGTAAAAGTAGGTCCTGAACCTGTAGAACTTGGTGCATCCTCTTCCACACCAAAATCGTCCTCTGGTCAGTCTAGGAATGGCACTCCTACAGTATTGGGCAGTGACCCCAAGGATGCTTTACCTTCAAATTGCGGAGTTGGAGATTTTCCATCTACCAAGGTATCCTTCGCTGGGGGGTCTGTGGCTGGAAGCATTTCACAGTGGCAGATAGATGACTTTCTTGGGCTAAATGAATTCAACCAAAGTTACGGCTTCATGGAAAATGGCTCTTCTAAGGTACACTTTCGCAAACTGTAATATGTTTTCATGTTACATTTTGTAAAAGGGTATCTTTTTAGCTTGTGAGTGTTATTTCGTCATTGTTTTCTGTATTTCCTTTATTATACTAAATTACATATTGGGTTATAAATTTAGATTACTTCCTTTATTTAGGGTATGTTTACTTCTGAAGATGCTATAACATGTATGTTGCATCAAGGTATCATTACTTGTGAAGATGATAAAACAACAAGCAGGACTCAAGTGGTGTTCTTCTCTTTGAATGTCCATATTTAATCCAGTCTTATATTTGACACTTTTCTGATCTCTTGCCTGTGTTTTCGTCAGGCTGATAGCAGCAAGCATGTAGACTCTGACAATTCTTCTATGCTAAGATCTGCTAATGAAGAACTAGAGGATGATGATTGTTTGGGTCAGGTGCCAGAGAACTCCTGGGCAGTGCCACAAGTTCCTTCCCCACCCACAGCCTCAGGCTTATATTGGCCTAAAAATTACCGGGATCTATCTGATAGTGCAGTTTTCGTGCCTGACGTTTGCTTCTCGACTATGCAAAGTTCCCAATTCCCATCATGATCAGCACATCGTGAAACGAAGGCGGCAATTCTAGTTTGTTCTCTTAATTCTTCATATGCTTAGTTGGATGCCTCAGAGTTAACCACTATGTATCCTTTTTGGAGATCGAAAGGAATTTTAGCTATTTGCTTGGTGGTAGGACTAGTAAGTTCACTATTTGCCTAGATAGATCCTTTGTCATTTCACAGTTAGATTTCTTGAGATCAACACAGCAAAAAAAAAAAAAAAAGTCCTATAGTTTGAATTACCTTCTAACTAGGAGTTGCACCAGGAGAAAGCAAAAGTTCTGGATCTACATGTATTAGCAAATAAATGTAGTGGATTATAGGTCAGGACAGGGTAACTTAGTCAAGGCATATGATTTCTACTAACTAGAGCTTAAAGTTTGTGTTGTCAGATTGATTTCTTTATATCTTGGTTATGTTTTTAATAAAAGATTATGTTGTGTGAACTCTCTGTTCTTGATTTCCTTGCAAGTTTTGTGCTTTCATTTCACATTCTATGATATGTTGACAAATGATTCTACATTAGTTCTCTATTTTGCTCTGTTGCTGCTGATTGAGCATCTTTGCTTCCTTGAGAATGAGCTCCAGAAGCCGCTCGTACACTGCAATGGCAGATTCAAGGATATCAATTGCTCCGCTTTTGACCTTCTCAGCCTCTCTTACCATCTTCTCCATCTCCACCACTTCCCTTATCGGCCTATCCATCTCTCCACCGGACAACCCGAATTCCCGGCTCCATCTATCTTCACCGCCACTCTCTTCCTCTCTGCTACACCTCTTCACATTCCTAACTCCTCCTGCCACCACCATAGCACTAATGCTCCTCATCTCGCCGCCAAGAGCCATCCTCACCTTCGCACTCTCCACATCCCAAATCCAAATCACTCCGTCTTCCGAAGCAGACACCAAACTCCTCCCCTCATCTGCCACTGCCACAGACACCACTGCGCTGCCGTGGTTCTGCTCCCAGGCGAGCGGTTTCCGAGCTCGGCTAGCCAGCTGTTTACTTCCCACCTTCAATGCTGTCCGGTAGATCAAACCGTCTGCCCCCGCGGCGAAGAATTCAGACTCTGCAGGGTCTATTGCAACTCCCCAAATTGCACAAGGAAACGCCACCGTCCGAAGAGGCTTGTTGCGTGAGAGAGACCAAATCTTGCAAGTGCAGTCCAGGGAAGACGAAATTAAGGTGTAATTGGATATTCCCATAGAAGAAATGGCTGTGACGGAATCGGCGTGGGCTAAGAATCGATCATACGGCGTCGTTGAGGTGTTTGTTGAATTGTTTTGCTCTGCAGTTGCATCTACGAGGAGAAGGATTGGGAAGATGACAATGGCGCCGTCATCGCCGCCAGAGATCAGAAGCGACCCGTCGGTGCTGATTCTGAAGCAGGAAATTGGTTTTTTGTGGGCGGGAACTGATGTGATCAGGTTACCTGATGGGAGCGAGAGGACGTGGACGTTCCCGGAGATCCCGCCGGCGAAGAGGTAGGAACCGTAGTCGGTAACGGCGAGCGGGGCGACGGGTTCGGGAACGGGGAGGTGGTGGAAGGCTGTGGAGGACCACCAGTTGTAGAGGTGAATGGAGGCGGAGGCTGTGGCGGAGGAGATGTGGGAGGCGGCGAAGGAAGTGTTTCCGACGAGGGCGAGGCCATTGCGAGGGGAGCGGCTGCCGGTGAAGTGAGCTACGGTGGCGCCGGAGCCGGCGTCGTGGGCGGCGATGGGACCGTCGGTAGAGGTAGTGAGGACGAATTGGGGGGAAGAAGGAGAAGACATTTTTGAGTTGGTAACGAGAAGTGTGTGTGGGACTGAAATCAAGGTGGCAATTTTGGTATCTTTCTTGGAATTTGAACTTTTGACCAAATTTCAAACAAAATGAAGTAACTGAAGATTTACCAATTGAACAACTTTGACTGTGGTTAGTGGTTACATAAAAACTTTTTTGTTGCCTTTATATTTATGTAGTGATTATTACACAAGTTTGATTAAAAAAATTTGACTTTTTTTTTTTTTTGATAGTAAACCCATGCATCATATTAATTGCCACCTTGATTTAGTAATCACTATTTATTAGTTTCAAGGTGGAAGCAAAATATTATTAAGAACATCTATGTGCAACTTGCACGTCAAGCCTTGCTTAGTCATCACCTTTACCTCTAAGTGTTATCTAAACCATCACTCACCACAACCCCCATACTCACCTCCTTACAAGTTACATCACCTCTCTTATTCTTTGCAATTCTATCATCTGTACAAACCAGCCACCACTCATATCTCATTATATGTATCACCTCTTTTTCAACTAATTACTTTGCACTCTTCACATATGTACTTATCTGTAAGTTAGAATCTTATTCTAGTTTGTAACTTTGTACAGTGAAGTTCAATATATCAATCTAAAGGGAGCAGGAGAAGTTTTTCTATTTCACAATTTTGTGCAATCTTAACTTGTATAGAAAATAGAGTGAAGGATTGAAACTCCTAATGATTATATTGGATCAATGAATGTGTGTTTGGGTGTGAATCCAGCATACTCAATTGATTTGAGGGCTTTATAAAACAACTACAAACATATCCACTTCATTTCAATTTCATCTTGTACTAAAAATCTTACAGAATCAATATTAAGTGAAGATGCCAATATCATCAAGGGGTGGTGGCGCAGTTGGCTAGCGCGTAGGTCTCATAGCTACTGAGTGATCCTGAGGTCGAGAGTTCGAGCCTCTCTCACCCCAAAGTGTTTTTTTTTTTGCTTCTAAAGCATAGAACAGTGTTGACATCAAACAGTGAATATGAATAGTATATCTGTGGTATTTTCCTTTGAAGACAACACAATTGTTTATTTTGTCTGGCTACTTTTGAGCCATCTTCCATTAAACACAATCAAATCATTGGTACAACAGTCAGTAACCATACATGAGCACAATCATCTCTCTCTCTGTAGAGCCCTGTTCAAGTCCACTGTAATTTTACATAGATTGACATCATGTTGACACCTGATCTCCTCGAAGTGACGCAAGAAATTTTATACACGCCATTTTAGGAGCACTTGTATCAAGATTGCTAAAATGCTGCCCATGGTAATGTTGATGACATTGACAGCATCATTGTTAAGCTGCAAAACATAAGAATAGAGAGGTTTGTGATTGTGGATTACAGACCAAACAATCAGCTAAAAAACTAGTTGACCCCGTTGTGAATTCGGCTCTTACAAGGTGAGGCTGAAGAGTACAGAAAAAATACAAATGCCAAGCCCGGCTTCATAACTTGATCAACCCTAACCTCATTTACATTCTATTAACCAAATGAAAGACACACGATAGGACAGAAAGAATGTGATACAATCGGGATGTTGATAAATAAATGTAATTTGTAAAGAAATAGCTTACCCATCCAAATCCTTCTTTCTCTTGGAGTACAGCACCAATTACGCTCTCACCAACATTAGCAATCTGGGAAGCTAGTACGCATATTACTGCTTCATTAGTGTTTATCTGTTTCACCAAAACACCAAAAGCTAAATAATTTGGAAAACAATGTAAACAGGGGTTGCTCAATACAAGCATGGCATGGATATACTGCCCACTTCAAAGATACAAAAAATGGCAAAAACTAAAGGTATACAATTCCTTTACAAATCATCTGACATAATAATTAGATGAGTTCAGTTCAAGAGCTTATACGTTCTAATGTTAAAAGTCACATTTTCTACAACAATACCGAGTTTGTTTGCTATGCCACGTAAATCTGAACCACCAAATAAACCATACCTAACCTAGACTAAATATCCATTTGCATAAAAAGAATACTAGCCATTTATAATCATGTAGGTACAAATTATCTCATTTGCCAACTTTGGGATCCCCAGCAACTTTATCATTTACCAAAACAGAAAGTTAATGGGATCTGACAAAATTTTATACCGACTACAACCTACAGACCCTTCTCCCTTACCAGACTTGGAGCTGGCTGTATGTTACAATAGCACGGGCAGAGTTTAGTGATCCCGTTAGAAAGGTGAGATTTATCTGTTGGGAGACACTAAAAGGGGCAGGAGCAGACCTAAGTTAACATGGAAAAATGTAATAAGAAAAAACATGCTTTAATGGAGAACAAACATATCATTAGGTAGGATGGAGTGGAAAAGGAGAATATGAGTAGAAGATCCCAATAAGTACTGCAAAATAACTTGTGTAATTGCCCCAACTTAATTTGAGAAATGGCTTGATTGTTGATCGTACCTGTACTAATTTTCTAACAGTTGATAGTGTTATTCTTACTTTTAACCAAGTCCAAGATAATGAGCACTATTCAAATTATAGAACATATATATGAAACAAATAATACAAATTGAATATATTGATATTAAAGATTACCAGACTCATCAGACAACCAACAGAAGCAAGAGCAATTGATGCTAGAAGTCCAGCAAGGGTTCCCTCAACACTCACAGCACCTTCTGTTCCTCTGGGGACCATCTTAAAATTTGTTACCAGGTACCTGATCATGAAAACCGATATGAAAAAGGGAAAACTTTTTCTAGTGCTAAACAAACGAACAACAATCAAGACATGTCTAGTGATAGAATAAAAGAAAAATTTTTGCACAATAAGTATCCTGTGTTCTAGATAATCATAAGAAAAAGTGCTAAATTCTTTCAACTTATATGCAAATTGTGTTGTAATCCTACATAATGCAGATTTAAAGTTGCAGCTAGGGCAGGTGTAACTAAATTTTTCACCAGCACCTGATGTGAATGTTCCTTTCTCATGACAATTCTCAACATAGCTGCATGCTGTACTTGACACTTAATATCAAACCATCCCAATCCACATTATAACTGTATGTATGACCTCACTAAACTAGCAAACATGTAGGAAATTAAATACATTATGGGTTTCCAAAGCCTATTATTGCAGAAGATAATCTACCAACATGTATTTCATAAACTCATACATATGTCAATGTTCATGCTATTAAGTTACATTTTTTTTTCCTTCAAGAAGAATTATAAGCTATTAAAATCCCATGCTTTCTTTTCCGGAATATCAGCAAAACTTCATGAAGTGAAATCCAATTGAGGTTAAAGCCACTTGCAAGAACCATGCGAAATTTCTAAAAACACTAGAATGAGCCACCCCAAGAATAGCAAGAAAAGCCACATTACTTACGTTGTTTTGCCATATGCCTTGCCGATTTCACTAGAGACGGTATCGCTCAACTTAGTACAGAAACTGGCAACAAAACCAAGTTGCCACAGCTGAGAAAATGCATTTCCACCCACTCCATATATTGAGAGAAGGGCACAGACACAACCTGCAGCACTGGAACCAACGACACTTCCAGGTCCCCTTCGCCCTTTCCTTTTCTCAGCTATTCCCATAGCCTCCTTCTGTGCCATTTTCACCTTCGTTACTGCCGTTCCCTAACAAATACAAATGTTTTGTGTTTCATTAACCATTACAGTACATACAAGTCTTCGAGAACTAGGCCTAGCAAATGAACACAAATTTTGTGAAACTTGACAAGAGCAGCAATAGGAAACTCAATTTCAACTGAATTTCATACTTTTCCTAAAATTTCGCACAGGCACACACTGATCACTAAGCTTTTAAAATTCAAATTCATCTTCAGAAACAAAATCAATGTCAAATCTTTCCTAAGTTTCTCTTCATTTACAATTCAACAAGTGTACAATACACGAACAGCGAGTCGGATTATGCTTACGATGACGAAATAGGCAGCAACGAGAAGGAAGCCAGATTGGGCAAAAGCGCGCCATGTGAGAGTACCGAGCAGGAAAGCAGAAGCAATGCCCGGGAGTGACAGACCAGAGAGCAGAACCGGAGAGCCCAGACTGAGGATCAGTAGATTGCTGAGGAAGGCAGATTGCCACGTGGGTGGAGATGATTGGATGAAGCTAATAGCCTGCGACACGGCTCCCTGAACTGAGACCGCTTGGACACTGTGAAGCGCCAAATCGAGCGGTCTGGGAGTAGGGTTTGGGAAGCGAATCGGGGGTTTTCTGAGGAGTAGAGAGTGAGAAAATTGGAGAGGAGGAAGAGGAACCGGACGGGGAGTGATGCGGAGGAGACATGATGAAGCTGCCATTTTTTTTTTGGTTTCTTCTGGGTTTGTATGTAAAAATAGGAAGTTGCAGTTGACTGGAGGTGGATACCTGTAATTTTAGTGGAGTTGAATTTACTTGCATGAGAATGAGATTTTTGGGCTGTTTTAGTATATGTCCAAATCAATTAGTTTATGACGGGGCATGACAATTTGATCCCAAGTCACGAATATCTGAATTTGAATTCCATGTAAAATTTATTCAAACATATTCATACAAAATATAAAAACCTTAAATTTTAAAATGATTTTTAATAAGAGATAAAACAAAATTATAACAATTGTAATGAATTATCCATGTCTTGAGCGAAACGGTTTAAACCCTTTGAATATGTTTTGAGATCTCGAGTTCGAGCCTTCTTATTATTTTAAAGAAAAAAGGCAAATTGCAAAGGACCACCCTCTATATAAACTTAAAACACATGACCCCCTCTGTTTTAAAAGTGGATTTTATTGTGTGAAATGTAATAGGTGGATTCGGTTAACTGAGGGTGAAAAAAAGATTATTTTACCCTTGAACACTATTCATCTTCTTCTTCATTACAATACTGTTCATCTTCTTCTTCAACAGAGTATTGTTTATCAATTTTTTTCCTTGCTTTAATTACAGTAACCAAAACATAAACAAACCATCAAATTGTGACCGTAAAAATAGTATTTGTGACCTTCAAATTGTAAACCCATTAACAAACCATCAAATGGTGAGCTCCTCTGGTTCTTCTCTCCAAACCCTCTGATCTCTGTAAAAGTTGAGTTCTTTTGGAGATTTTTGTTCATTTTGACATGTGGGTATGTATGATTGTTGATGTTTTTTCATGTGTGTGTTTGCATCATGTTATGTTTTGTTGTTGAAATTGAAAAGCTCCATATCCGG
>JAYMTK010000552.1:0-21182 GCA_036897405.1 Pelargonium myrrhifolium
CACGTGGCAACTTAACGGAATATTTGACGGAAGCTAACGGCGGTGACCAACTTGGTTCACTTTTGGATAGTATAGTGACCAAATTGGTCTATTTCAAAGTATAGTGACCAAATTGGTCCATTCTTGATAGTTCAGTGACCAATTTGGTCCTTATCCCTTATAAAAAAATAAAAGAAACTTATGACAGCCTTATCACAAACTACTTATACCATAAAGATGATTATGATAGTCTCGACCAAAATTTTATCATCAAACTCCATTTATTTTTAAACAATTTTATCAAACAATTCACATGTCAAAATTTATTTTCAATCTTCTATTAATTTACCAAATGAATCATTTATTCTAGGTAGAGATTTTAACTCCATGCCTCAGTCAATAAAACCTAGATTGTTTTTCATTAATTAATTATAACTACTAATTCACAAGCAAAGCAGACCCAAAAAGCCTAATTACCTTCCGTTTTAACAATTCAAAAATACTTTGACGATGCGACGTACTAACAAAGATATGACCGTTGGGGCGCAACGTTCCAATTTTCAGAAATTTAAAATCTTTGGCCTTTCTCTCCCCTCCGCCTACTTACCGTTACACCAAACCTCATCAAACCAGTCACAAGAAACCACCCACCATCTCCCTCTTTCTCCATCTCTTCTTTTTCCCGGCCACAACTTCTCCGGCGACCGGGAAATTCAAATTCTCTCAATCGCCTATTCAATTTGATCTTCTTCTTTGTGTTTCTTTCACGGGGTCTCTCCCAATTTATATGCATCTTGAAAATCTTTCACCATCTCGAGTGAAATTTCGATTCTATTGAAATTCTGGGTAAGTTCTTGTTACTCTGAATAGCCATGGCAGCATTGGCACCTGGGATTTTATTGAAGCTTCTCAATGCCATGAACACTGGCGTGAAGGCCACGAGCGAGCACCGGAGCTCGCTCCTCCAGATAACCGACATCGTCCCGGCCGATCTCGACGAGAAGAACCTATGGCCGACGCAAGGTTTCTACATAAAGGTCTCGGATTCGTCGCACTCGATCTACGTCAGCCTCCCCTCCGACCAGGACGATTTCGTCCTCAGCAACAAAATGCAACTTGGTCAGTTCATATACGTCGATAGATTAGAGCCGGGCTCTCCGGTTCCGATCGTGAAAGGCGTGAAACCGCTCCCCGGCCGGCACCCCCTCGTCGGAACGCCGGAGCCGCTGATGGGTCTCCGAGGAAAGGGGGAGAGGAACGACGAGAACCCCAATTCGAAGCCCTCTGTTCCAAGAAGAGGGTCTTGGGAAACAGGGCAGACCGGAGCTGCGTCTCCGGTGGTGTTAAAGCCGGTTCCTTTGGATTTCGATCAGTGTACTCCGGTGAAGGAACGGCCTGGATCGGCGAGAAACATATTTCACATGTCTCCGATGATCAGAGGGCGGACCGGGAAGGACGGAAATTCGGCCGCCGGCGTCCGGTGCTCGTTCGGCGGCGGGCTGTTGGCGAAGATGGAGAGCCCTGCTCTGCTCAGGAAAAGCTGTGTTACGCCGTCGACGTTGAAGTTTCCGAGGAGCAAGAGTGTCTGTGAGAGAGAGCCAAGAACCGCAATTAGTCCCTTCAACTCAGCTGTAGGTACATTTTTCCTCTTTTGCCATTAAAAGCTCGTAACAGAGACCATGTCTCTGTTTCTTTTGCTCTGTTTTTGTTCTGAGACAGAGCAACTTTTCTGTTGATTTGCAGGAGAAGAAGAGCTCTATCACAAGCTCAGAGAATGCTATCGATGCTTCACAGCCGATGTCTGGGAACTCGGCTTATGATACCATTAACACCACCAATACTCCCCTGAATTTGCCAGGAAAGCTTAGCATTCTGGGCAAGGTAATGTATTTTCATAGCCAAAGTTGTTACCTTTTTCCCCAATTCACAAACCCAATGGTTCAATTTTTGATCCCCATGTTTGTGTAACAGGAAGCTGTGCAGCAACGTGAAACGGCACAGAAAGTTGCACTTCAGGCTCTGAGAGATGCTTCTGCAACGGAAACTTTGGTTCGGTCTCTCAAGTAAGAAACTTTCCCAGAAAAAAAAAATGAAATTGGTCTGTTTTAATAGTCATAGATGAGCTTAGATAGATAATGTGATGGTATTTGTTTTAGGACGTTTTCGAATTTGAGCAAATCCGCAAGAGTTGATGCTCCTGCAGCTTGTTTCGATAAGTTTCTGGAGTTCCATCACCAAATTGTGCAAGCAGTGGCAGATATGGTGTCCATTCAAGCAGCAACTTCAGCTACTGAAATGGCTAAAAAAGGAGGAGATGATCAAATCTTGCATGAAATTACTCACAACTCAATGGAACAGAGTTCCTCCAAGAGAAGAGTGGCACTTTACAAATCAATTGCAAGCTTTCCTGAGAGGAGTGAGCAGAGGCCAAAGCTCCTGAGATCGAATTCGACTCCGAAGAGAGCACCATCTACTCCATTGGGAAAAATGATGCAGATTGAAGCTATTGGTGAGAATGATGAGAACAAGAAACCATTAGGTGGAGGAGGAGTTGTTTCTTGCAACTTAAGCAACACCATAAAATTGGGGAAGCTGGTGGAGACAGAAGCTGGGAACTGGTTCATGGAGTTTCTGGAGAAAGCATTGGAAAATGGGATGAAGAAAACAAAAGGAAAGGAAATTGGGGATGTGAAGAAGGTTCCTCAGTCTCTGATACTGAAGGTGATCAATTGGGTTGAGGTGGAGCAATGTGATAGTAGCAAGAGGCCTGTTCACCCAAAAGCATCACAGATTGCCAGAAAGTTGAGGATTAAGGTGAAGAATCCTTGAGGTTTGTGATTGAATTTAACTATTGAAGGCACTGATTTGGTGTGTGTTTGGATTGTCTTTGGGGATTGTTTGATGTGTTCATTGTATGTTTTATGTGATGAGGAGAGAAGAAAGTCCTAGGTAGAGGAGGATTAGGGGATGTAATGTATCATAAATTGGATCTCCTTTTCCACTAACACTTGAATTGCATTGCTCACCCGTTTATAATTATCTGTTTTTCGTTCCCAAATTTGTACCCACAACTGTGAAATGATACTTAGTAACATAAGGTTTCTGACTAATGAGATTTCCATGCAGTTCTTGTGTACCATTGAAACTTATTAAAAGAAACTCATGTGGGTTCACAAAGGATTCTGATTCGAAATCCAATAAAAAAGTATAAATTGGATTTCGAATTAGAATCCTATCTTTAATGATCTAAATATGATATGAAATCCAAATTGTCACCACCCCTTCCCTTTTGTCACGAGTTCTCTCACCAGGTTATGTTATGTTTACCGATGACAGATGCAACTCGGAGGGAGCAGTTGGAGGATGGCAGTTGGTTCACAATGGAAATAATATTTGCCCGAAGTTTCTTTCGTTTGTTATATCGCCTTTAGAAGCGAAAGCCCCGACCTTTTTTAATGCTTGTTATTTACTATTCATTTTCATATACTTGTCCATGTATTCTTAACGGATTGTGTTGTTATTTTCATGACGACTAAGGACGGTACGAACACGGATAGTAGATGCATATGGAAGATTTGCGGCTGCTTATTAGGGTATCTTTTTGTACAACGGTTGTTCGGCTAGTTAATAGGACGGTAGTTCATGATACCCATAGTTGAAAAAGAAAAGGACTTAACGGATGTATTTTTAGAGAACAACTAAGAGTACACCAAGGAAAACCACTTAGGGATACCTACCGTAAAACTAAAAAAATAGAGTAGCTAAATCAAGATCACTAGAAAGTTAAATTTTTGAGCCAAATAGAAGTTAGAAGGAATCTCTTGCCGTAATCGCATAAGTTAAAAAAAGCTCAACGTAAGTGTAGTGGGGGTATTTTATTATTTTGGTAAAATGAGAGTTGGTAAAATGAGAGAGTTTCCAGGGTGTGGATTCGCCCATCCCTATGTGTTTCTTCTACTCTCTTCTTTTGAGTAGGGAAAAACAATTGCATTAATACGTCAAGTTGGAGTACACACATAGATTACAATTCAAATCTATCTTGATCTCTACGACCAGATTGCGGTTCATGCCTGGTGGTCTTATCACCCGGAGACCTGTTACCAACGATCGCATATATTCAGATGCAACGCTTAGAAATAACCACATCCAAGCAGTCTCGACCTTATCAAAACTAACCTAACCCACCTAGCTCAAAAACCAACCAAACAACTTACGCAATAAAGCCAAACCAACCTAACAAACTTTAGGGGTAAAAAACTAGATCAAATCCAATTATCCAATCTAATAAAACGATGAATGAGCAACCTCAAAGGGTCAACCTAAATCCTAGAAAACAAAGCATCGATCACGATACCGACTGCAAGATCTGATGCCCCTCCCATAAAAACCCATTCTATCAAGTGTATCTGAATTTCCAAGTCCGTCATTGTCTCAAATAGTCATTCGCTAGTGATCTTGGCAAATCGATGACGCTTCGCTCCATGGTGATAGTGCACGCTCGTCACCCACTGACCAATCATCGGTTGGTCAATTCTTGTTGTACCTCGAGCCTCTTGCCCTAACCACAGTTCACCTACATTCTGTCTTCGATCCGCCGCTTCCTCATCGACTATATCATCTATGCCAACAATGTCGATCATCGTCGGTCATTCCAAGTCCCTACTATCCCCCTCCTTCACAGACATCCTCTCCGGGTGCCACCTCTCACGCTACCACCATTGGCGCCAGTCTCACTTAATCACCTCGACCAGCCGAATGACATGCCATCCTCCCCACCTTTTTTCCCATGTTCCTCTTACCGACCACCTATGTCCCACACGGTTCTCTCCCCTTAATCTCATGTCTACTCTCCTAGTCACTTTCACCCTCATTATCCACCAATCTCTCCACTGTTGTCGTTCCAACCTCTATTCATCCTCTTCCCACCGAACCTGTCATTTGATACCGATCAACTCTCCTCCCTGTCCCCTCCTCCATTTTTGCTTCCCCCCAACATCCTTGCCACCAGATCCCAACCTCTTTCTCACGATCGCGTCCTGTGCTGACGACGCAAGCCTCCCATGTCGTCCTTCCCTTTCGATCCCACGCCCTCCGCCATCGCGTTCCCCACCAATCGTCTGGCTTCATCCCGTCGTCTGCACATTCATCATGCAAACCCTAGCCTAAACCCTAACGTGAAAGCTTCCCCCCTTCGACTCCTATTCTTATGTATTTCTTCTACTTAATATAATGCTTTCATACTATTCGGAAGAAAAAAATGTTTACTAGGGGCCCATTTACAAATACGTAATATTAAGCCCATAAGAAAGACAAATACGTAAATTTAAGGTGTTTTTTAGAAGACGTGGCTGAATCATACTGGTTGATGCTAATACTATCCTAGTGACTTTCGCATTGAATCACCGTTATATTAAACTGAACTATCATTTCCGGCGAAGCCTCGAAGAAGACAATCCGAACTCCAAAACGAAAATCTGTATCGATTCAAAAACCAGATTTTCACTGAAATTCGAATTCTCCGGTCAAATCCAGTCTCTTCTCTTCCACAATCTAGGATCTATGGATCTTCTCAGTTCCTACGCAGACCAAAACGACGACGATTTGGAACCCGGAGCCCAAAACCCTAATTCTCCTCCTTCCTCGCCGGACTCCTCTCCTCCGCGCCTCCTTCCGGCGAAATCCTCCGCCCCTAAGGTCGACGACACCATGCTCGCCCTCACGGTGGCGCACGCGAACCAGACCTTCTCAAAGCCCATCGACCCCGTCCAACACGCCGTCGCCTTTAACCCTACCTACGACCAGCTCTGGGCACCGATCTACGGTCCCGCCCATCCTTACGCCAAGGACGGCATCGCCCAGGGCATGCGCAACCACAAGCTCGGCTTCGTCGAGGACGCCTCTATCCACTCCTTCGTCTTCGACGAGCAGTACAACACTTTCCACAAATACGGATATGCCGCCGATCCCTCCGCTTCCGAGGGGAGCAATTACGTCGGCGATTTGGACGCTCTGCAGAAGAACGACGCTATTTCGGTGTACAATATTCCGCAGCATGAGCAGAAGAAGCGGAAGATTGAGAAGAAGCAGAAGGAATTGGAGGAGAATGGGGGTGAGGATGCTGATGTGGATGCCGAGGAGATTCAGAATCCAGCAACCGATTCCTGGCTGATGAAGAACAGGAAGAGCCCATGGTCTGGCAAGAAGGAGGGGTTGCAGACGGAGCTGACGGAGGAGCAGAAGAAGTACGCAGAGGAGTATGCGAAGAAGAAAGCTGAGGAGAAGAATGGAGGGGAAAAAGGGGAGGTTGTGGCTGATAAGAGTACATTTCATGGGAAGGAGGAGAGGGATTACCAGGGTAGGTCATGGATTGCCCCGCCGAAGGATGCTAAGGCCTCAAACGATCATTGTTACATACCGAAGAGATTGGTGCATACTTGGAGTGGCCACACCAAGGGTGTTTCTGCAATTCGGTTCTTCCCGAAACATGGGCATTTGATTCTTTCAGCTGGAATGGATACAAAGGTAAAGATTTGGGATGTGTTCAATTCAGGTAAGTGTATGAGAACTTATATGGGTCATGGTAAGGCTGTTCGGGATATTTCCTTTTGTAATGATGGGTCTAAGTTCTTGAGTGCTGGATATGATAAGAATATCAAGTATTGGGATACAGAAACTGGGCAGGTGATATCCACTTTCTCAACTGGGAAGGTACCTTATGTTGTTAAGCTTAATCCGGATGATGATAAGCAGAACATTCTTTTAGCAGGAATGAGTGATAAGAAGATTGTTCAATGGGATATGAATACAGGGCAGATCACCCAAGAATATGATCAGCATTTGGGGGCAGTCAATACCATTACATTTGTTGATAATAACAGGAGATTTGTCACTTCAAGTGATGACAAATCGCTTCGTGTGTGGGAATTTGGAATTCCTGTGGTCATAAAGTATATAAGTGAGCCTCATATGCACTCCATGCCAGCAATTTCACTTCACCCAAATTCAAATTGGCTTGCTGCACAGAGCTTGGACAATCAAATTCTTATTTATAGCACTAGGGAAAGGTTTCAGCTCAATAAGAAAAAGAGATTTGCTGGCCATAGTGTTGCTGGGTATGCTTGTCAAGTCAATTTCTCGCCAGATGGGAGGTTTGTCATGTCAGGAGATGGTGATGGAAAGTGTTGGTTCTGGGACTGGAAGAGTTGCAAGGTTTTTAGAACTCTCAAATGTCACGAGGGAGTATGCATTGGTGCTGAGTGGCATCCATTGGAACAAAGTAAAGTAGCAACATGTGGCTGGGATGGCTTGATTAAGTACTGGTAAGTGATCAATCATGCTATTGCTTATTACTCATTGATTAATGTTTGTATTTGCATTCAACGTGCCTTTGAAACTTTGTTAGCTCTAAGTAATCTATCTTGCTATTGCTTATTACTCATTCATTAACGTTTCTCTTTGCATTATTCAGTATAATTGAATGTTTTAGTTGAATCACATGCTTTTGTAATCTTTGTTAGCCCCAAGTAATCTATCTTTCTATTGCTTATTACTCATTGATTAATGTTCCTCTTTGCATTATATATGTGAATGTTTTTGGTTGAATCACATGCCTTTGTAACCTTTGTTAGCCCTATATGACAAGTGTCTCTCTCTCTTTGTTTTTTTGCTCTTACTATATCCAAACTTTCTTATGCCTCAGCTTGCAATAGAATATATAAGATCTCTGGAGAACAATCGCTCTTGTTTATGGTCTGATTAAGGAACCAATAATTGCTATATAGAGACTAATGGGCGAAACTTCTTTTTTCGTCTTTGATCTCTTCTACATTTTCATACCTTTTTTTTTTTTTTAATATATGCAATAATAGTTGTATTGTGTTGATCATTAAAAGATACTTGTTTTGGGAGATTGGTTTGCATATTCCCCTTGTCCTGCCAAAAATAAAGAGATCATTGTAGCTCCCTCACTTTTAATCACGATTTTACCAAGTTTCTTTATCATGTTCAACTTGTTATAAGTTATTTAAATAGACATTATTTTTGAACAAGAGGCACCTGAGTGCTTTTAATACACTGCCCATCTCTCACTATTTGCATATACGAATAACAACTGTATCACTTGCTCCAAGCTTATGAATCTTAAGGGCAATAGTTTTATAGCTATTATCCAGTCCCAAGTTGTGGATGGAAGTCACCCGATAATTAACCTCGTAATATCAAGAAAATATTAAATTGTCACTGTGGTTGAGTGTACATAATCATTTCAAAAGCTCGCCTAGTACATCACACATTTAGCCTCTTGATAGGAACCAAGGTTAAAGGAAAGATTAAACAAGTTATCGATTTACTCCTCCCTTCTACTTGCCACCACACACACACACACACACACCACCACCTGTCGCATTGTGTCAGAAATTGGGTTCTGAGTCAGGTTGCATTCTTTCTTTGTCAATTTACTCTCTCTGAAATATTATCAGTCATTTAAATTGAAGTTGTAATCCGACTGTTTCTGTATCTATATGTTGTGGCTGTAGCATAATTCAACTTTGTTCATTTTCCTTTCAGTATAATTTCAGGCTTCATACTGAATTGTGGACAACTAGATTTGAGTTCAATAAAAGTTTAGAGCTCCAAGTCTTTTGGATTTGTAGGGGTGACAAATGTTGGGTCTGTAATGCATGCTTCTAAAATGAATAGCTAGAACTCTCACTACATTTGAAAGAGTGTTACCTCCATTCCATTCTTGCTGTCTGTGTATAATGGACACCAGCCTCTTCTCATTACTTGTGTCTGTTCTTTTATTCTTGAAAGCATTTTGCTTCTAAAGCCAGAATACCATGTCAAGTTGTCAACCTTATTTCTGATGGATTCTATTCATCCAATGCTGTATGCTATTTCATCATCTTTGACTTCTTGTTCCTCTTGTCTTTTTCTGCCTCCATTTCATCTGGATATGATGTCTGAAGAAACCTATCGGTTCCTTTTTTGTTTGCTGACTATCGATGGTCTCTGACCAGTACTTTGACGCCCTTGTGGGTAGTCGCTGGTCTCTGTTATTTTGGATACTTGTCTTGTCTATGTGCATTCTTAAGATAAAAGAATCTCCCTTTCCATCTGCTCAACCCTCCCTTAAACATGACTAAGATGCATGCAAAAAGCCATATTTGGGTGTTTACGATTTTGATTCTCTTATATGTTATGAATTATGAACTTGGTAAATACTTTCTAAGAGAGGACTAACAATTTTCTTAATCTCAATTACAGGGACTAGTGCATTCTATGACAAGGTTGAGTAATCAATTTCCATTATATTCAACCAGAAGAGGAATCAGATTGTATACGGCATGTTAAGTTGGCTCTTCAGTCGAGTGTTTGAGGATGGATCTATCTATGATATCAGCGATAGGGAGGGATCTTGTAACATCAAGATGTACAAGTGATGTAATGAGAGCTTGTCCAAGTTTTGCAAGTTCATAATCTCATTCATCAATTACTTGTAATGTACTACTACTCTCAGCATTAAGATTTCTTTGGCTTTAGTTTGTTAGGAGGTTATGACATTGACAGCCAAACTTGTACAACAAACAGAATGCAAGGTTTTGAATGATGAGTTTTAGTTTTTATTTGCAATTCGGTGTGCCATAAGCACATTCCAGTAAACACCAAATATGATCTTAACTAGCGTTTGGATTAAAAATATGGCCGAGAAGTGAGAGACAAGAATCGGAATACGATGACACTCCATGTTTGAATTAAGATTCATTAGTCTCGAAAATATATTTGGAATGCTAATCTCATTCCTACAAGTCATGAATTAACTATCATTTTGGTTCCTCAACATCAGGTTAATGCCTCTGGCTCTCCTCAGGCGTTTCAGATTCGAGTCTCATCATCAAATATGAACCGTTACGTATTGTACTCTCAGACAGCAATACGACGTAGTATACAATGGCTATGGCATTTGAGTGAGTTCTGTTCAGAAACTGGAAGCTGAGGGTGGAAGAGAGAAAATGGAGATGAGGTGCGTGCTGATGAGACGCTTTAGAGTGGGACCCAACTCTCTTTCTCTGCTTCTCCACAATCCTTCTTCTTCTTCGTTGTCTTCAATGGCTATGGCCTATTCCTCTCCTGCAACTTCACATCTTCATCGTCTCAAGCTCTTCCCTTCATCGAAACCATCTCTGCTCTCTTCTTCTCATCCTCGCTCCTTCTCCACTACCCTTTCCTCGCCTTCCTCAATTCCTCTCCTCTCCATCGATGACAATGTTTCCGACGCTTCTTACGGTGAGCGTTTGTCTACATATGATCAATTAAGGGTTTTTATTGTGATTTGTAACTTCAATTTTGCTCTGCTTCTTCTTCTTCTTCTTCCATAGGAGATAAGAATGCTGCTGCAGCAGCTCCACAGAAAAGCTCGAAGACGCTTCTCAAAGGAATGTCCTACACTGAACTGGAAGTATGTTTCACCATCCTATCTGAATTGCCTTTCCATTTGGTTGAATCTATTTGATTTTCATTTCCAATCATAAGAATCTGCTTTTGCAGAGTTGGGTTCAATTGCATGGATTCAGGCCTGGTCAGGCCATGATGCTGTGGAAGCGTTTGTATGGGAACAACTTTTGGGCACATTGTGTTGATGAATTAGAAGGTCCCTAACCCTTTCTCTTCTTGATACTCACTTAGTTATTGATGTTGACAATGGTCTTTTTCTTAACCGTTAGACGGAAGAATTGGATTGCTGGTTCTTATGGATTTTGTTTTCCATTAATGATGTTTAGGTTTGAACAAAGATTTTAAGAAAATGTTGAGTGAACATGCTGAATTCAAGGCATTGTCTTTGAAAGATATTCATGCGGCAGGTGATGGAACTAAGAAGGTAGACCGTAGATATGATCTTCCCCCGCTGCTTGATGTAGTAACTCTTGGATGTTTTCAGTTTTTCTTCCCTTTCCTTTGGATCTTCTCATGGATGTTGAAATTGGTAATTGAAACAGTAGTTATACCTTGTGATAGGGGTCGGACTACTGTTTGCGTTTCAAGCCAAGTAGGTTGTGGCATGAATTGTCAGTTTTGCTTCACTGGCAGGCAAGCTCTTATGCTGTAAAACCCAATATTTTAGGTTGTGCAGTTACATGTAACATTACTCCATTTTGCAGAACGGGTTTGAGGAGATCTCTGACCACTGCTGCGATAGTAGAACAAGCCGTGCTTGCGCGACGCCTGCTTTCAAGTGAAGTTGGTTCCGTCACAAATGTTGTTTTTATGGTAGGTGTACTGTGCAAGTGTATGTGCCACTCGACTATGAAATTTTTGTCGACTTCATATTTGCGGGTTGCATGCTGTTTACGATCACGAACCCAACCCTTTTTTCATCTTGTTTGTATTATGTATACTTTTCTACTTTCTTATCACATCAATTATATCAGGAAACAGGAGACTTCAGCCCGGGCTGGCCTCGATATGAACCTTTAATCTTTTTTCATGGGTTGTGATCATGTCTGCTAGTTTGTAAGGGAATGGGAGAACCACTTCATAACATTGACAATGTCATAAAAGCTTCCAATATTATGGTGCATGATCAGGGCCTTCACTTCAGTCCTCGGAGGGTCACAGTTTCAACCAGTGGTCTTGTACCCCAGTTGAAACGCTTTCTCCGAGAATCGAGTTGTCAAATAGCTGTTAGTTTGAATGCAACAACTGATGAGGTAATTCACTTGCTCCCCGCATTATTCCAATTCTCGAGATGTGTGCACGCAAAGAGAAAAGATTGATCTGGTCAGAAACTGGATCACGCCAATTAACCGGAAGTACAACTTAGGGCTGCTTCTTGAGACCTTAAGGGAGGAACTTCGCTGCAAACACAAGTACAAAGTTCTGTTTGAATATGTGATGCTTGCAGGAATAAATGACAGGTTAGACAAAACATATTACCCATCTGCTTGCTTTTTAACTTGGAATGTTGTTGCATTCATGAAGATACATGAATTGAAGACATTTTTTCTTTTGTTTTGTTGGAATTAAAAAACGATGCTTCTAATTCTACCTCTATTTGCAGCCTTGAGGATGCGAAGCGACTCATAAACCTCGTAGAGGGCATTCCTTGCAAGATCAATCTTATCTCCTTCAATCCTCATAGTGGATCTCAGTTCATACCCACCACTGATGAGAAGATGATCGAGTTTAGAAATGTTTTGGCTGGAGGAGGGTGCACAGTTCTATTACGGACCAGTAGAGGTGATGATCAGATGGCTGCTTGTGGTCAGCTAGGCAGTCCCGGTGCTTTCCAGGCTCCGGTGCTTCGCGTTCCGGATAAATTCAAAACGGCTCTAAAAGCAACAGTATGATCTGCTTAAAACAATCCATTTGGTTTTGATCCTAAAATCTAGTTCTTGGGGCTAGCATTAGGAAGTTACTTCAATTCATGGATACCATGTAACTTTCATGAATGCAATCTGATTCTTTGAGACAATTTTGGTTATTGATTCACTAGAAAATAAAGATTCTGGACTTCTTATGTTTCATTTGTTTTTAAAAAAAAAAATGAAAAACACTAATGTTAAGATAGATGAGTCCACAACCTGATTGCAAATGAGTCCTTTTTTTTTTTTTTTTCCTTCTTTTTCATGAACATAGCATATCCATTTTACCAAAACTACTTACAACAGCACTAAAAAATAAAGAACAGAAGAAAACAAAAAACTTAAGTACAACTTACATGGTGCTGTAATTGTCACAAACAACCCCTTTTGCAGAACATCATCTACATTTGTACACGTCAAATTCGATGAAGCAATCTGCAAGGGCTTCTAGAACCGGCGTCTGTTCTTTATTTGCAATGATGGCATTTGAGACCTATTTTCCTGCCTAGCTGCTACACAATGCTAGTCTTGAGTTTCTTTTACTTCAGATTTTGGATCAGACTGACTACGAGAGATATACTTGGGCAAAATCAATAACATCTGAAGAGTGAGTTACTCATGTACATCTTTTACGGATTCAACATTCCCACTTTCTGGCATAGGAGAAGAACTCATGGTTCGGCGAATTCTATTGGCATGCTGAAATTCTATCCTGAGTAGATTTCGGATTTTCCTTCTCAAACCAGAGGCCTCTTCAGGTTTGAACCACTCTCTCCCGAACTGTGAAAGAAAAAGTGTATTAAAATCAGGCGATGACAAGTATATTAATTCAAACCACATGGTAGAATGTTACAAACATAAAATAGGAAGAGAGAAAGATAGACTCGGACCCTACTCTCAGTCTCTCAATACATTTGAACCCAAGATGTACCGAGACGACAAGACACAAGATTATGTACTGTGGGCATATTAGAAACTACACAACACACCTAAGAACTCATTTAACATTCTAAAACATAGTCACATGCTCAATCAAATCCTGTCATGTTCAGTAGGTTAAGAGATACTTTCAACCAGGTTTACATGCTTTTCCTTTGTAATGGGAACAAATTATAAAAGGAGAGGTGAAAGTATGCACCATTGAAGGCAAGTCTTTCTTTTTCACAAGTCTTTGAGGGGCATCTACAATGAAGCGTTCCATGAAGAAAAGAACAAAGAGACCACAATCATAATCATTCCTTTGTTGGGGAACCTGCCAGGAAATAAAAATGTACACCAAAAGAGAACTCCAATCAGTTACTAAAGAAAAAAGAAGCCAAAAACATCACAAATTGAACTCCATATGTATATTCAAAAAGATAAAACAACAAATTATCTTGACCCAACTTTATCGAGCCTTCTTCCGACCCCTACCCCAGATGTTCATTTCAAATAATTGGCACCAACTCTAGTATCTTATTACACCACTCAGAGAGAACAAAAATAATACAGCATGCTAATCGTGTAACTTTCATAAACTAGAAGCATTCAAGAAAAAAAGTTTACCGTAATCTTTTTCTCTTCAATTCTACGAGGGAGATGTTTCCATATGTTGTCTGCAAGTGGAAGATCAGTGTGAGCTTCTTGATTCAAACAGTTCCATTCTTCTTTCATATAACTACAAAACAAATCATGTCCTTTCTAATGTCAATCCAATAAATAATATGAATAACTGATGAAAAGAACAGTTTTCCATGACATAAGAGGATGAAACTAAAATATTCAACAATTATCTTGACTTTATACAGCAGCACTATGAAATAAAAACAGCGCAAAAACTGTATGTATTATGATATCATTAGTTAACTGGTATGCAGGGGATTATTTATCCCACCTTCTAATGTTCTCAAAAACTGCTTTGCTAGAATGTAGCCCCAATGAATCCAAGTGAAGTATAATTGGTCCTGATTCATCTTCTTTGTCTGGGATACAGATAATCACCAAGCTCCAATGAAGACTGAATACAATAAACATAATAAAGTAGTGAAAAGGAATTTAAGCGTCTGCAGTTGAGCAACGGAAACAGAAAACATGCCCTATTTTTTGAAATTCCATATGCTACAGTGAAAATGGGAAGCCAAAAACAATTAAAATCATGTACTGTGGAAATAATGCATTTGGTCAAATCAAACAGACACATGTAACCTGTATGGATGCCAAAGCAAAGCACATACGCAACCCACCTCATCTGTAACTTCTGATAACATCAGTAGCAACCAAAAGAAAGAGGGGGTAAACTATAAGTAGGAAAGGAATTGACCACGCTATACGTCCAACCATTTATGGTTTCCACCAAAAATTCCAAAAGGAGGGCTATTGATAAATAATAGTTGGAAAGAATTGTCAATCAAACAATTACAGTGATGAATATCAAATGATGCAAGAATTTAAGGGAAAGCAACTAATGTTCAATTATGGTAATGTTTCTCAACAGAGAGGCAGCATACTTTTGATGAATTGGAATAAGTACATAAGCCTTCTGAAAGATATTGACACCCTTCCACCACCTTCTGAACTTCACAAATTTGCTATTGTTGTCAATCCCCTATATATAATAAATTAACAAGAGATGGACCCATCAGCACTATTGGTATTTTTGAAAGAAAATTTAGAGCATATTTTTAAAATACATTAGAAATAGAAATCCACACGCCCATGAAACTATATTGCAACATTTCTATTTCAAAAGAGTAGTTATTTTCTGAAGTGAAATCACTAAAATCATCTCTGCCTAAACTAGGGTTTGCGCAGACAAACTAGAGCTACAAATTATTCCAATAAAAGAATAATCGTAAAAAGAAACCAAGAAACACAACTACCTTGTATGTTACAGCCTCTTTGAGCTTCTCATAGAAATATGTATTGAAAAAAAGATAATCACACGTCACTCTATTCGTGGGAGCTGCTTGCTGCTGTAAATATCTATGTCAGGGGAAAGAATAAGTTATTAATACCAAACTTCAAAAGAAAATGCATGAGAAGTAAAATTTCAAAATTCTGCAGTAAGGACTTTATTTCAAAATTTCAACAATCGTGAAGTTTGATTCTTAATGTTCTACGGACATGGAAATATCATTAAAGTTTCCAGCACTATTTAAAAAGCCAATCACTTTCAGTTGCAAAAACTAAAATAGTTTCACCCAAGTCAAATACAAAGCAATATCAAAAGAACAAAACCGTCCTTGCAAACTTCAATTTCACATGTACACACACACACAAACATATCATGGGTAAATATAAACAATTCAGAGAAAGCTAGCTTTAGTAGAAAGTTGCCGATGAATAAACAACCATGCTCCCAGCTAGAAGCAAGAACAAACCAAACTGAGAGATGCAAACAACAAACTAAAATCCAACCTTTGACAGCTTAATGAACCAAAATTCCAAAATCGTAACGGAACCGCAAAACTTCAATGATAATGGATGCTAACAACAAGAAAATCTTCATTGGTCCTCAAACCAAGAGATAAGCGAGAACATTAAACATTCTTAAATCAATGTAAATTCTTAATCAATGCGTCAAACTAAATCTTTAGTTAGAGACTTACCTGATGTAAAAATTCATAATGGTTGAGGTCAAAAAGGCTTCAGGGGCAAGGCAGTCTACGTCATCATTACAAATTATAACAGGATCTGGATCATCCCTGGGTCAACAGGTAAGAACAGAGGTTCAAATCTCAATATCCAAGAAAATTATAGTGTCATCTTCAAGTGAGAAAAATCAGAATACCTTGATGGGTAGTAGATCTTTGTCTCTTTCATGCTGAAAACGTTAGAGAAGCAAGTTATTGCGGGCCACAACCACATATGACTGATGAACGAGGTAAAAAAAAGGGGTGGGGAAGGGGAAAAACAACCAATATATTGAAAGATCTATTTACCACTCAGTAAGCTTTTCTGCATCCTCTTTTGCCTCTGGAGCTTGATAGTCCTCCTCATCAACAAGAACAACTGCCTGATCCTGTAAAAGTAACATTACTATGCATCCGACAGAAAGAAGAATAAGAAGCCCAACAGAAAGTGATAAAATAGAACTGCCATGACAAGGCACACGTGACAATGTACTGACCACTGGATGAACTCAGAACTGAAAATGTAGATTCGACGAGTAGTCTTTCCTTCTAGGAATATACATATTTCAAAACCCAAAGATCCTTTTATCTTGGAGGTTCGTTAATAGAGTTAGTAATTAACTAATGTGTTTCAGATTGTGGTTAACCACCTATAGTCTATTCATCCATATTTTTGAAGAATCGGTTGTTATAAAAGTACCGCACCAGAAATATAGTTTTAATTTGTGAACCTCACATGAGATACATTCATAAAAGTCGATGCTTGCATAGTAACATATGCCAAATCTTAAAAAACCAATCTACAAAGACACACACACACACAAAAGAAAAAAAGGCTTCCAAAGTTTACCTCACTAGCTCTCAAGTCTTCTGAAAGTGGGACTTCAAAAGCATTCTGCCTATAAGATAAAATTACAGAAAGATATCAAATACAAAATTCACTCTAATTCAAACCAACCAAATAAGCAAGGATACTAATAATATCTCAATATTCCAAAGCTCAGGACCTCTGAACAGAAAAACTTAGATCCAATCTAACTAAAGTGGATCATCCAAAATATAGTTTACAAGATGTACAAAAAGAAAATTCAACAAAATAACAAAGAAATACTAAGCAAGAACCACAAGCCTTGCCCCCGATCAATAAACTGAACATTATGATAAAAATAAAGTCAAATAGGACTCATATTTCTTGGCATTGGCAAAAAATTTCAGGCCTTACATAGGTCTACCATGAGATTACATTAGCATATAGAAGAAACAAGTAATAACAGTCCCCCAATCATGCAGCAGTGCAACATAATACTTTTGGTCTAGCAGTTTAATATGAGATTTATGGACAGCACATCCCACACCCCACAGCCAACTAAAACTATATTTTCCCAGGTATTGTCAAATAAAATAAACTACCGCATATCTGTTATGAGAAAAGCATCAGCACTATGAAACTCATTATATAAACTTAAAAAACAGATAAGACTTAAGCCTATAACAAAACAGGAGATTTGTCCGCTATCGTTATGTACAGGTATCTATTCGATGGTTCAATGTCTAATAATAGCTTGCCCAACTTCCACAGCGTAAGGTGCATGAGTTATTTAACACTAAGATAACACTTGAGTTCAATAGAGGCGATATAGTACAGAGTCTACAGACTTCTAATAAAAATGGAACTCAAGCACTCCATGAAAAAGTTATTCTAAAGGACAAAGAGAAAGAGAGGAGAAAGAGAAAACATGTACTTGGCACAGCTGTTCAACAAGTTTTCCCCATCACTGTGAAGTGGAAGTGAGTAAGCAGAAGAGTCTCTACCAAGATCACCATTTGAAATAACATGTCTATTTTCATCGTAAGAGGCAGTGCTAGAAAATTGAATAGGCCTTTGACTTGATGAAGACCGACCTCTCTTCCGTGCATTTGGTGGCATACGTCCATTGGATCTCTTTTTCCGGCGGTCACAATGATTGAAATCAGAGTATTCCTTATCAATCGAATTGACTCTCCTAGAGTTTGACTGTTAAGTAAATGAAATAAATTAATAAATGCAATTATACTGTGTTTGGCTGCAAAAATAATGATGACATGATTAGAGTACAATACATTTTCGTCTATCCTTTTAGAGAACTCTTTACCAAATGTGGACTGTGGATGATCTTGGGGTGATCTACTTTCTTGCCTAGATCCATCAGGTGTACCTATATGGAAGACATTATGATTACATACATGGTTTTTGAAGCAGGTTCTCTGGATCACATAGCAGATACTCTAGATTGCAGTAATAAAAACCTGCTAAAAGGCAAAAATTCACCTCTAAGAATCAGAAATCCTGATCCTTGCATTTACCATTTACCAATAGTATTTGCAAGGGAAAAAACTAGTACTAGGTTCTCAAGCAAAATGGAAAATGTCAGGATTTCTAGATTCAAATCAGAGCTACAGGTGTGCATTCACGCTTAATACTGCCAAAGACCACTCGACTACTTCTTGAGGAACTGCTGAAACTTAGAAGTTAGAACTATGTTTATAGGTCTAGATCACAGCTCCTGTATCTTTATCTTTAACCTGACCAGAATAAGATTATGACTTAATTAGTTTAATTATATCCATACAAGTTTTCATAGAGATCCTGAGAGAGAGTACTGACAAACTAAAATACTTGCAAAGTATCCCCTACACTTAAGCTTCAGGAAGCTAAAGACAAAATTCCTTAGAGGCAGCTAATTGCAAGGTGTGAATTAGCTTTTAACATGCTAACTTGTATGTCTTCAATTGCAGAAACCTGTCAAATGGCCATTTCCAATGTATTTATAAGAACAATAACATCTCTGATCTACACAATATTTCTGGAATGAAGACCAGCCACAGTCCCCCTCGTAGATAAACCACTTCAAAAGTTTTAAGAGTTTCACTCATAAAGCTTAACACCAAGATTCAAGAAATGAAATGGACATGTAATGCTAATTGAATAGCCATGCATTTACCGACTGTTACTGAATTCTCAGCTTGCGTAGGCTTCTTGCATTCATCATTGCCCTGTCCAGTAAAAAGCATAAGAAACAATGTCAATAATGTATTCTGTACATTGATTATGAATACAATATATGCCTGCCAGGAACTCTAAAATATCTTTACAAAAACAGATCATAAGTAATGCAAGGGAACGTGAAATGCTGAACTATGTGGTTACAGTTGCAATTTTGTATTTTGTTATCCTAGTTCAAGGAGTACTCCAGTCTTTTAATTTCTCTTTAAACTATCAAAATGACATTTCTAATTTCAATTATAAATGGGCATTTTTTTCCCACTATGTCACATCACATGCATCCACTAAGAGAACATAAGCAGGAAATCAGGTATCATACCTGATAGAACCTCAATACTATCAAGTGACCTAATAATCTCCTAAAAAAAACTGTAGCATAATAGTGAAGTTCTACAATCAGCTTATAAAGCCCATGCAATTATATAATGGACCAGTAGACATGACAGTACTGTAGCCTTTGCTAGGTAATATCGGTTCATGACATACAGTTCTATACTGATACAAGCAAATGTGTGATCCAACATGATACTGGACTGATTACTGAACTATATTCCAACCTTTAGAGTAACCATAACATCCAAAACAGCAAATCAATGAAAATTTCTTGCAACAGAAAGGATCTTCTCCGAAAATAGGATTTCAGAGTTTTAAGACAGTGAATAGTGATCACAAATGGAAATCCTAGGAATCATCAGAAAGTACAATTGCAGTAAACAATTGGCTTTGGGTATAATACCAAGATTATACAACCGTAATGGTGAAGTCCTAAGGATAAGCAGATAGAACCATGTAGTTGTCCGGCAGATAACAAACACCCCAAGAAATGCCAATTAAATTGTATGCGTTAAGTCAGCAAAAACCTTGGATTTAACATGAACACACACACTAAAAGATCATATACCGAATGGAAAATGTCTTCTAAGTTAACAAAATAGTATACACTGGCCAAACAAGACACTGAACACGTCTTAAGCCACCACATATTCTCTCACACTACTGTAGCTGCTTCTATCAATTACAACACACATGCAGCAACATCAGATAGCAAGTTTCAACTTAACCAAGCAATTTGTGTCCAGGTGCACAGAATCTAGTTTCATTTTCTCCTGCGCTATTTTCTCGGGATCCAAACAGACAAAAGGATTGAACTGACAGAATCAATGAGGGAAAAACTGAACCTTCTCGAGTCTGCTGAATTTTCTGCGTTCCCTCTCCTCCTCGAGGCGCTTGAGAAAGAGCTTCAGCTTCTCTCCCTTGTCCTTCAATCTGGGAGCCATCGACGCGATATTCTTATTCTGTCTCCGAATTTTATCCTCCAGCTCATGATCGGAAAACAGCTGCAGCATTCCATCATCACCATATCCACTCTGCTGATCAGCGCTCATCGGGGAGGGTTTGGGTGGGTTCGCCGCCGCCGGAGCTGTGGTTGCGGACTGATCGATAATCACCTCCGGTGGCTCCTCATTGGGCGGTTTCTTGTTAAGTTCCTCTTTCTCTTCTTCCATGCATTGATTGTGGAGAGAGAGAGGTTTCGTAACTGCAATCTCTCTCTCCTTCAGAAAATGAGCGAGTGGCTGTGAACAGAGAAAATGCCCAAAAATGTGTTCTGTCAGAGAGCTGTTTGGTTCCGATGCGGCGGCGATGAACTGAAACCGCCGTGTGTGCGGCAATTGTACAAGACTACAAGTATTTGCCTGGAATTTATGGTGGAGATTTTCTTGACATATTATTTAGGGCAAATTGTTTAGCCCTTTTTGGTTTTATAGAGCAACGAGACTCAGTCAAACTATTAGCTATTAAGTGCTTGTTTGTTTTGCATGGATGCAACTGAATGAAAACATCAAAAAGTTGAATGAAAATATCAGGGAGCTGAATGTTGCGTTAAGGAGCTGAATGTTGGTGGTTAAGGAGCATTAAAGAGCTTAGCGTTAAGGATGGTAGTTTGTTTGGTAAAAATTCTATTAAGTAAATATAAAAAGAGCAAAAGACCAAATTGCCCATGGTGAGAATAATGAGTTATAAAAATGAAAATAATAAGAGATAATATTGTTGATTATCTGGGATGTAACGGTCAACTGTTTCACACCTTCATAAGAGAACGGTCGAGTGGTCGACCATTGTTTGTATCAAATAAACGGTCGACCGTTTTTTTCTTCTTCAAAAAAACGGAAAACGGTCGACCGTTGTTAT
>JAYMTK010000553.1:0-21180 GCA_036897405.1 Pelargonium myrrhifolium
GCGTACGGCGGCAAGGCAGGACGGCGGAGAGGCTGGACGGCAGAGGAGAGGGTTCGTTGGTGAGAGAGGTCAGAGTTGAGAGAGAGAAATGAGTAGGGTTTGAGAAAAATGAGATTTTATAGTGGTAGTTCAAAATTTACGACGGGGCATCACTCCCGTCGTAAATCCCGTCGTAAAAATACAGGTTGCTGCCACGTGTCCTATTTTTACGACGGGGCATCACTCCCGTCGTAATTCCCGTCGTAAATTGGTAATTACGACGAGATTCCTACCCCGTCGTAATTCTTCCCCGTCGTAAAAGGGGGTCCATTCTTGTAATGGTAGCTAATGGTGAGTTTAATTCTTGAATTCTCTATTAACTTAATGATAGCCGACTTTCTTGGTGAGAGCACAAGGTAATAATTGCAATCGTAATGCCAACATTTTAAGAAATAGATGTTCTTAAACAGTTATGCTCCGACTTTCAACACAAGTTAGTAATTGCAATCGTAATGCCACCATTTTAAATATGCTTCCTATCATCACTAGTGACCTATTATGTCTTTAATTCCATGTTCTAATTATGTCTTTTAATTCCATGTTCTAATTATGTCGTACATTCTACGGGCTATTTTAGGTATTGTTTTTATTTTGTATTGTGATGCACATATACTTTGGCCGTTAATGTAGAGAAGTAGTGATATTTGGCTCATATATCTGTGGCAAAATGTTTAATTCTATAAAGTTGAATAATTTCATTGCTATTTCAAACTACATCTCAGAAGTGATATATAATTGTTGCGTACCACCATCCCAACACATCTACCTGGCACAAAAAATGTTAGTAAACAAAGTAAAAGACAAAAACACGAAATTGAAGTCTTTTATTGCTCAAAGGATGATTACAAGTACAACTTCTGGGATGGTTTAGACAAATAAACTCTCCCTTATTTACACTACAATACTTATAATTTTAAAGACTAGAATCTAAAGTTTAAATGTACGATTAATAACTAGGACTGACCCTCTAGAGTATTCTATAGAACAAAGAAATTCTAGTATTTCTAAAACTATCCTTAAGTTGCTAGAAATGAGAAAACTCTGTTTCTAGAAACCTTTAAGGTGTTGGATAGGATTTTGGACTTGGACTTTGCATTGGGCTTGACTTACATGAAATGAGCCTTGTAAGGGTTTTGAGTTTGATCTTTCATGCTATCCACCTTGCATATGACGGTCACATGTGTAGGTCTTGCGTTTTTTCAAGCTCTCTAAATCCTTTCGAATAATTCTTTATCCGCTTGTATTTCCCTTTCTCCGTTCAAAGAGAAGTTTTGTGTCACGTACATCCGGTCTGTGACACTATTATTCCATGTAAAGTGGATCATTCAAGTAGTTTGTATAAATAATTGAATACTAACTTAACAAATGACACATATGTCAATATGTCCGAGTGGTTAAGGAGACAGACTCGAAATCTGTTGGGCTTTGCCTGCGCAGGTTCGAATCCTGCTGTTGACGTTTTTGTTTCACAATTGCTGTTTTATGAATTTTCTAGTAATATGATAGAAACTGACAATAATTTTACTGTTTTTGTATACTGTTGTATGATGTTCAAATAGTCAATTTTATGCCATTTCTTTGCTTTTCTCCGGAATGAAAATTGCTTATAAAGTTCATTCAACAAACCAAGCATAAAAGAAATTTTGAATTTTCAAGTAATATGATAGAAACTGACAATAATAGTACACTCAAAATCAATGTTGTGCTTACACACAATGAACAGAAAAAAAAGAACCCCCAAAAATATAATATAATGAAATAGAAATCACAATTTTCATATTTGGTGTAGACCTTCCCCTCAAAAGGTGTTGTCATTGACAGTATATGTACCAAAATATTTGACGACCTCCTTGTATTGAACAATCTTCACCAACACAGCAACTTCAGGCTCTGAGCTTCTAATAACTGTATGATCGAATCGCCTGCTGCATCTACACTTCTTTACATGATGCTCTAAAAGTAGGAACCACAACAAAATTTATAGTTCTAAGAACCCACCCATCCAAGACAGCCACAAGCAGATATCCTTAACAGCCACTTCACAACACACTGCACTAAATTTCAAATCCAAGTTATGGGACTTGTCAGTGCCACCAAATAAATTCCATACCATGATGGTTTTGTTTTTCTAAACACAATAAGCTTCATATATGCTTATCAGACAAATGAATATTGTTTTAAGAAAATGTATTTTCATTACTTTGAAGTTACCTGCACACTTTTCTATATGCTCTCCTGCATGCCTTCGGAATCATACTTATGGGTCGAAGATGAATATCACACAGCAACAAGCCGGTGGCTAGAAACGTCACATTATATTTGGCAGAGCCTGGGGACGAGGTCTTGCTCTGATAAGTGTTTCATCACTGTGCCTAATCCATTCCGATAGTCTCCACGGCTTCTGCCATTTCCATTTGAATTGCACTAGCCACTGGTGATGACTCCTTTTCCATCTCCATAGCTTCCCAGATTGTCCAAGGGCTGCAAGCTTTTTCATTGACAACTGCCCAGCTGGTACCATCTGCATTACCAGCAAACCCACGTTCTTAGCTAGGCACAAAAGTAATTCATACCTAGCAGTCAAAGTGTAAGTAAATTAACCTTTCGTGTAGAGTCTACAAATGCTGCTGACTCTCTGACTGAGCCATTGACAATGCCAGGAGTATATTTGAGCTGCTTCTGTGCAGGCACAGCAGATGGAGACAAGGGACTACTCATGTCATCAGAAAAATGTTTCAATGAATTATGGGAGTTCCCCTGTTCATGGCAAGTGGGAAGCATTAAAAGACATAATCAACCACATCAACTAAAAATGACTATAGCAACAAGAACAATTTTGACACTTCAGTCCATGGTTGAGGAGACAGATAATACCTACAATAGCTACCTGTGAAAAAACAATAAAGCTAGTGCTGACAGGAGAATTGCCTGATATTCCCCCAAGCAGTCGGGAATCCACTTTTATAACGGATCCTACTGGGTATAAGTCTTACTTGCCATTCATTGTCTCAAAATGACTTACATTTGGCACTTTGGTCATAAAAACTGGTTGAGATCTCCACTATTCTCTTTTGATGCAGTCTGTTTTGAGACATATCTGAAAGATTACAGTAGCTCCAGGTTCTGTTCTCCCTTTGAGCTTAGTTTTGCACTCTACAGTTCTGAAATCTTTATCCCTATCTTTTTTACATATTGAGAGTTGTCTGCTCCGGTTAGACTTATTTTTGTGTTTCACTTTACAGTTATGCAGTAGTTCTTAGTCTTAATTTTTGTCACCTCACAGCAAACCCAACTTTTTTGCTTTGCTAGCGCACCAATAGTGTATCAACATTTCAAAAAATATTCAATATATTTTCATTAATTTAATTCAGTACTGACCAAAGGATTCAGAGCTCCAAAGGTTGTTTAAGAAAACACTTCACCCAACTTCTTCAGTATTACTTGGTCCACTAAACTATTAAATAAATGTCATTCCAATTTCAAATGTGTTTTTATCCAATTAGTGTTACTTTCTACTTTGTTGTATACTTGTATGCGCATAAGCCCTAAAGACACCATATTATGCATAAGAGGAGAAAAAGAAAAAATTCCAGCAAAAGTTTAACACATACCGAAGCTGATGTAGCCAATGCAATTGCAACAGCTTGCTCTCTCACTTTAAGCTCTTTCTCAACTTCCTTTCTTCGTATCTCACTCTGCCTCAATAAACCTACAAGTTCTTTAAGATGATCTTTCATTTCCTTAATTTCCATTTCCCTCTCCCATACCTGGCACCTGTAGACAACATAAAATCCAAGCATTAGAATTATCACTGTGCAAAAAAATGTTTCTTAAAGTGTAGTAGTTCATATAACTTCCCAATAAGTATTACTCTCTCCATCCCAAAATAACTGTCCTCTTTTTATCTTGGTTAGTTATAAATGAATTACCAATAATATACTCAAGATAGGTTGGCTAGAACCCCTTGAATTTGTAACAACAAGAGCACATGAGAGTAAATGGGGGGGAAAAGCCTAATTCTAACTATCTCATCCTTAATATTCACAAAAACTGGAAAGTGGACAATTATTTTGGGACAGAGGGAGTATTTATTTTGGATTCAAAGAGGTAGCTTAAATGACAACTTGAGAAGGACCTATTAAGTTAACTAGACCCTGAATAGTATAGATACTTGCTCTTCATGTATAATTTGGAACTATGGTGCAGCAAGCTTTCTTTGTCTCTGCATTTTTTTTTTTTTTTTGAGTTCTCTCCCTCTTTTTCTTTCTGGCTAATGAGAATAATATACTAAGCTGGTGTTGCAGTAGAGTTGACAAGAGAGGCTATTCTTCTTCCCTATATAACTGAGCTCTAGAGTTGGCCAAGCCATTGTGACTTGTATCATGGCGAAGGGGCACTGTTTGAGCTATAAAGCTCAAGTACACTATAGAAATATTCCCAAGGATCCACAAAATATTCTTAGAGATTATGGTTCCTGATAGAGTGAGATACAGCTAAATCACCGGTGGGAAGAGGAACATAAAGACCAACCTCACTTCCCTGAACAAAGAACTGCAGATTATTTATTGTAGGTGTATACTTCATGGAGGTTTCTCTTCTTTCTTTCAATCAATCTCTACCATATTCCCAATATCTGTAACTCCATACTTTGGGACATTTCACGAATTTGCTAAAGTGGTTTAGACTCTTTTGGGATATGAAGTTATGAAAGGATTACTTGTGCCATACGTGTGATCTTTTATCTTACCTTTTGCATTGTCTTCACCTTTTCAAATATCAATAAAATATTCAAAAGTAAAGACTATCTTTTCATTAACTTTGAGCAAGAAAAACAGATCCACGTGCAAGTTGCTTTTGTGATACTACAACAATCAAATAAAGCCTAGAACAATATTGCTAGGTGAAAGAAGTTACCTTGCATCTGCAAATGAATTGAACATATATTGAAGCAAGTTTTTTGCATCCCCCATTGAGCGCAACTGGTTCCAACGCCCACGGTTAGTGAACGCACGCTCCCGTTCTTCTGCTTCTGAAAGTTGTGAAGCCATTGCTACGAGAGAGTTTGACGTTAGGCTTAGCATGTTCTCAAGCGAAGATATCCTGGCTATTCTTGCATTTGGTGACATGGATGATGCTCTGGACAAGGGGTAAAACACATAAAATAAGGGAGATATCTAGTCAATAGCTATTCTTCAAACACCATACTAGTTTGTCGAACTTCGATTGTGGAAAAAAGAAATCATCACCAAGTATGAAACTACTTTGACAGAAGTTATACCTAGCAAACCCATTCTTTCCTCTTGGAGGACTAAGCCCCTTTGAAGCAAACTCATCCACTTGCTTCAGTAAGGCTAGTTCTTCCGCCAGTGCCGCTCGCCTGAGGATTGTTGCATTGTTAATAAAAGACTAACCTAATAATTATCTACAAAGTTAAATAACTATGTGAATATAAATCAAATACATACACTTGACTTTGCTTCTCATATTCAAAGCGAACTTCATGCACATTCACCAAGACTTCCAGTTCGTGATCAAGCCAACGCTGTAAGGATTTTTCATTGCTCTAAAGGAGTAGGTTTAGTTAAAATGGATTCACGACTTAAAAAGAGTCAACAAAGAAACTGATTATTACCTGCCCATTAGTTCCATTTCCATTGGCAATACCTGTAAGATTGAAGACCATTAAAATAACTCAAGAAGAAAAAAGGCCCAGGGCTACCTGCTACTTATCTAGACTGATGAAGGATGATGCTAAATTCTTGATGTCTTGCATCAGAGGAGCTTTATATTTATCGAAAATACAAGGGGTTCCAAGAAAAACAGCATCAAAAAGCAGTCAAATAATAGAAGCAAATATTAACCGCAAAGACTCGTGCAGAAAGATGATTATTTGATGCTGCATTTTATTGGAGGAACTATACTTTTACAAAGGAAGGACAGGAAACAGCCTTTTCTAGTAACCTAGATGCACACCTGGGCTATCACGAGCTGATGATTTACGAGCTTCTAGCAATTCTTTTAGCCTCTTGGTAGCCATTGCAGCCTCTTCCGTTTTTCTTTGAAGAACCTGAATGAAAGAAGTCTTGCAGTGAACATCTGCTACTATTTCTGTTACAAACATACTTAAACTCACAATAAAACAAAGGAGCTCTAACCATTTTCTGCCGTTGATTTATAGCTTGTAGCTTATGCCTTTCGTACTCATTTTTCCTTCCCTCTTTACGTAGCTGTTTTGCAAATGTATAATTATGAATGAGAAGTATTCAGCATGGAACATACAGGTAATCCATTAAAGTTCACAAAAACGAGTATAGAGCAAGTAAAACCATGTGAGATACAACTGCTTAGGTTAAATTTGTGAAGGGACAGATTCGCAAACAAATAACTTTTTAGAGGGTGTTGAGGAAATTCAAAATGCCATCTCAAAAGACCATACTTCTTTAAGACTCATGTTTCTTCCTATGTGATATAACAAGACATTTGTGGTTTTATTTTATCTTAAAAGAAAAAGAAAATGGACAGTTAAGGTTCCAAAGATAGCATATGAGTGTGTGAGCGGCATATCTTTTCAAGCTATTTGAAAGTACCTGCAACAGTTCCTTCTCTCGAGAAGCCTTCCACTGTCGAAATTGTTCTGCTTCTTGTTTTATTCTTTGTTGCAATTGAACCTGCAAATTTAAATAACGTAAGCATGACATAGTATGAGACTTTACAGAATTTAAGATATTGGAGACAAATTCAACCTTTTGTGACTTAATGTATTGTATTTCATCTTGCAGTCGCTTAGCTGCTTCATCACTTTTTTGTTTTTGTTTCAAAAGCTGAACCTGACTCTCTTGTTTCTTTCTGAGATCCAGAATCTGGTGTGCAAAAATTGAATAAATGTTACCATATATGGTAAACCCAAAAGGAGTTTTTTCCTTCAATCCACAAGGAAACTGGCTCGGACGAGAAAAAAAAAAAAAAAAGTCACCTGTGCCTCAAGTGCCTTTAACTTTTGGGTATGGACATCTTGCATTTTTTGTGTATGCCCGTCAGAACTAGCTGCTAGATTTTCAACTTCGGTCAACAAATGGTCCCTCTCTTGCTGCAATACCAGAACAAACCAGTGAGGTTAACATCAGCTATATCAAAGAACAAAACTTGTATTCATGAACTTATATCTTACCTGCACAACTTTCTTTTCATCTTCAAGTTCCATGATTTTCTTGCCAAAGTGTTGCTTGAGTGCCACAGTATCCAAACCACCAAAAAGTTTCATCTCCGACTGCACAGATAAAAAATATAAGGATATAACAAAATACAAGAATATACTATATCGATTCTTATTTAGAACTTTGAAAGTAAGATGTCTAATCAATATGTTATGAACAAAGGTTATGTTATGAGATTTAAAGTGTAGCTATGGGAACATCTTACCATCATTAAAACAATTGGACACATATTCTATAACATAAGCAAATGAATAAAAAATTACAATAGTTATGTATAGCTACTTCAGTTGAAAGATATTATCAGTGATGGATTTATACAGGAAGTACTTTTCTTGAAAAGCAACATCAGATGTGTGGATTAAAATAATTTTACACTTCCATTTGACAACCACTCAATGCAACTTTTCTTAAGATTTCTCTTTCAAAAGTTCCAAATAAACACAAGTAATAAATAAACCTAGTACAAAATAGAAAGCAAGGAAAAAATTGAGAAAGAGAAGAAAGATCACCTCTTTCTGCTCTAGACGTTTATTCAACTCATTTAACTCTTTGTCCATGGAACTTTGTAGAAGAGTGTGTTCCCACTCTTTTGCTACTTCATCAATTTCACTGGTATCGCCTGCTAAAATTGGCAGTTTTATCCAATAAAATGGCATGTAGAATGTGAGCCTAAAACTTACGAATTGGCAAACAAAAAAAGACAGAACAGAAAAGTACCAAGATGAGTTAAACTACATACCAGTTAAGGCATCACTCATTTGATAATCAGGTGACTCCATACTATGTAAGCCCCTTTTAAGTCCATCACTTTTCACTGAACATGTATCCTGAAAGACAGACAGAACCATGAATCCAGTCAATGAAGCTCTTATAGTAGAATGGAAAACACCAGAGTTTGAAAGGAAAAGGAGCTTCCAGAACATACTTGAGAATCTATTTCACAATCCGAAATGACAGCACATCTGCTGCGATACTCGTGAAGTTCTCGACAAAGATCCTCATTAGCAGCTTCAAGCCAAGTAATCCTTTCTTTAAGAACCTACAAAACAAATTACCATACACTTGAAAACTTGTGCATTTTAAGGACTAAATTAGCTCATCAGAGCCAATCAATCCTGCATAGTTCACACATTAAACTACTTTTGAAGCTAAATATTCCCAAGACATATTGAAGAAAAAAAAAATGTTTACGTTAATTCTAGAAATTGATGAAAAAAATCAGATATATAAAATCACTATTCAAATACCTGTACTTCATCTGATGAAGATCCTCCTCCACGTGCACAAAGTTCTGCCTGCAAATATTCTAGTTGCTGGCGCATCTTCAGCATCTCACTGGACATGGGATCTCTGTTAACCTATCCAACAATACATACAAGAGTTAAATAAATACACAACTTCCATAGAAGTAATGGATCTTCTCCTCTAGATAAGGTGACATGATCAGTATAAAAAATAACAGTTCAAGAAAACTTACAACAGGCTTATTTTGGATGTTACGAGCACGATTTGCATACTTTAAAGTGTTAAGGGTTTCCTCAGCATTGATATCAGCCGGACTAATGCAGGCTGAAAAGGGAGGAAGTTTTGATGAACAAAAATGAAGATAACAAATTAAATAAAATTCCAACCATAAATCAGGATACACAACTCCTCCCAGAGAGAGCTGTTGGCCAAAAAGAAGAAATATATATATAGCAAAAGCTAGAATCGTACAATATGTCATAGAGATAGTGTTCCAAGAATCATACATAATTCAAGAACCAAGTATGTAACAAGAAACCAGTTAACTGCCTAAAACCTTGTTAAAATAGCTGCCGTCTTTTCTTCTTTCCATCATGGAATATAATACACAAGCCAAGCAAACGTGTTACAACAGGACATGAACTAAGCAAAATTCTTTCACAATGGAACAAAAAAGAATGATGTATGGAATTGGCTTTGTAATATCATAGGTAGTATGTCCCTGTTACTATATTTTATCACCCACTTCAACAATGTAGAGTGTAACTTTAGCAAGAATTGGGGGTGCTATAACTCAAAAGATGGAGAGATGAAAGAAGAAGTTTGAGATAAGATTAGTGTGGGGTGGTGGTTGAGATTGAAGAGAGCTTCGGGGGTTCCTGTGATAAGCAATCACATTAAAGTTGAATGAAAAAACCATATAGGTTATGACTAGTTATATTACATGACACTAAATGTTGGGTTCCAAAGTCATAAGATGGGGATAGCGAAGATGATAATACTTGGGTGGCTTTGTGGTAACACTAAGATTAGAAATCAAGCAATTTGACAAAAGTTGGGGTATTTTCAATTGAAGATAGGGTGAGAATACCATTTAGGGTAATTTGAAAACTTGCAACATAAGGAGGTCGGTGACTCTATGAGAAAAGGTAAGAGAATTCAGTTAGAAAGAAACTAAAAAGGCATAGAAGTAGGCCCAAGTTAATGTGAGAAGTAAGAAAATGAATTGTAAGAATAAAAAAAAATGTTTAGTAACACTAAGTTTGATAAGAGAACTTTAGATATGATGGAAAGGATTCATGGAACCAACCCCAACATTCATATTTCTAGCAAATGTTTGAACAATTTTAAGTTCACGCTCTCTCAATTTATTATTTTAGAATTACTTATTTTTTATGCAAAAATTGATAAAAACATCTTTTTGCTGGGCCTTAGGCTTCATATTCAAATTGTAAAGGCAAAATGAATGGATAACTAAACTTCATAAATAAATAAAAAAGCAATTACTATTTTTTTTTTTTGGAAGTAGCAATTACTATATTTTATTAGGTACTCATTTTATGTAGAACTTTATATATTTATTTATTTTGAAAGTAATTATGTAAAACTTTATTTAGTTGTAGGTGCCTAGTATAACTGTATAAAGTGCCCCTCTATGAAACTTTATTAAGTACATATCAACTTTCTTAAGATTAGTTGAATGTAAGATGTGAATAGAAGATTTTGGGGAGTTTTGCTTAAGGATTCATGTAGTCAGCCCCAATGTTTTATTTTTTTGTTTATTTTGTTAATATGGCTTGGTAGTTGTACTATGTAGAGATGTACAAAATCAACTTTCGAAATATTAGTTGAATGTAAGATGACACATGCCTCTGCTTATGACTTTCTATTTACTTAACGTCATGGGGTAGAGAGGTACAAAAGTAAGACTACTCCTTTTACACAAAAAAGACATTCGTCATGGTCTGTTTCTCAACTTTCCCAACTTTGAGTTACTTAGCTGCTTATGGCAAGTCCACCGCTACGTACATTACACAAACCCACCCCCACACCTGGCATTGTGGCCCAACCATCCAAATATGCCACACTAGTCAAGTTTGTGTATCACTAGTAAACTTGTAAAGCTTTAAATTAATAGGAGAAGAGAAATAATTGCCATAAATATAGCAAAACAATGATGAGAAAGTATCACAACTCACCAATCATAACAGTTCTGCTGTTGCCACCAAGTGAATCCTGCCAACATAAAACTCAGTCTAAGTGAAAAATACATTAAAATAAAAGAGAAAATGTGTGTGTGATTGAGCGCATGTGCGTGTGTGAAGCAGAAGACTGAAGACCTAAGGCTTAAAGTCAATGCTGAGCTGGGAAGACTGATGTTCCGTCCCAATGAGTTCATAATATGTCTTATCAGGCAATTTCTAATATATTCCAGCTCTTAGTAACCGCTAACCATCTATAATTAAGTATATCAATAATCTTTCAGGACATGGGAGTAATATACTCTTTGAAAATTACAAACCTGCAAAAGTCGAGTAAGTTTACTGTCTCGATAAGGAACATGAAGACCTTCTTTGCGTTTTTTCTCATCGCCAAGTGCACTAATAACATTACCAAGTGCCAGAAGTCCCTTGTTAATGTGAACTCCTGTTTAAAAAGAGAGAGTTTAAGAGGTTATGCTTAAAAGGCATATCTTCACATGCAATAAGAGATCGATGAACAGAATAATCTACCTTCCTTGAAACGTAGACCATCAGAACCTGTTCTTTTAGCTCGCTCTGATCCAGCAAGATCTACTAAATGCAACTTGGCACAAAGATATTCCTCATTCATACTCTCATTAGGACTGTTGTCTCCAGGAAGAATTGGATTGAGTTTGCGCATTTGCTCTAACGTGATAGTGAAGATAGCATGTGAACGGCTATGTAAGCAGAAGATTGAAATGTCATTAAAGCCAGAGAGGTAAACCATGCAGATTTGGCACTTTCCAGTAAGAATTTCATGTACATACAATGTTTTCAAACATAACCAGGAAGACAAATTGTGCAGAATTAATTATAGACAATTTAATGTATATGTAACTGACATGTTAACTCAAGTCTATACATAAGCTTGTTGAATAGAGATGAGTATTACATAATGTTTTCTTAGCAAAAAAAACTTACATAAATGTTTTCAATAGATATAGCAAAATGTAAAATTAATATCGTTTTTTCTTCATATATTACATTACTAAAACCTGACTAAATGACAGCAGACATGTTTTATAGGTAACTGCAAAAGCCAATGTTTGTTTAAACAATAACTAAATTCATATTATACACCTTTTCTAACACTTATGTCCATATATGACATCCAAACTTATACACTAAAATTTCTTTTTCAAGTAACAGCTTTTTTATATAGCTGACTACGTGATAACACACCCCCTAAATTCAGGAAAGATAATACACTTCTCTCATATGTAAATTATTTATAAGAGACCAAAGTATCCCATCAAATTTTATGTGTTATAGCGCAAATTATGCAAACTGTCACATGATACTCTTGGCAATTATAACATCATTAATAAATTTTATAGATTTTTATTTCTTGGTATGATTGATCATTTCTCCTTTCTGATGGAATCTTAGTTAAGTTCTAGAGTAAAGTATGCCTTCTGCTGCAGAAAGTTGAACCGTTCAAGGAAATAATATCATTAAACTAGATTTGGTAAGCCTTTAGTTCTCTGTCAAATTAAATTGCATTCTACATAGTCTAATCCTCCAGGTTTGATGAATGAAATTTAGAAAGAACATTTTTTTACTGGTTCTGAAATGAAAAGATATACTGTAAAACATATTTTGAAACAAAATGATAGAGTAGAACTGACCTTGATTGATTGTTCATGTTTGTACTCCCCGTTGCTCTGCTCAGTGATCCTTGTTCTAGGCAAGCAGTCATTTCTTTTAGATTACTAACACTAACTTCAGTGGACCCTGCCAATGTAATAACACCATTTGATGTTTCACGAATTTGTATTGGTGGTTTCCCAGGGACAGTAACTTTCCCTGAATGCCCATTTGCATGACCATTTGCAGTTTCAGGTTTGCTCAAGGGGGTAGAATCCAACAAGTCATGTACTTCTTCTTTCAAAATCTTACATATGAATAAACTTTTAGTTAGACACAGTACGAGAACGAAATAACTTCCGAAACATAATCATATGTTAAAAATGAGTAACTGCAACAGAGCTTTCCAAACCGGTGTTGATCATAATGTACATTCAATGACTGGTTGAGATTGCATGTGTATACTAATGATCGTATACAGTTTCATACAATTTTCAGGGCATAATAAAGGAAAGGAAAGGAAAAAATGTTGGGACCGACATAATTGAGAAACTATAATAAGTACAGTTCAATGAAAAACCCCATATAAACCTAAGCTCAAGCTCAACTATGTGAAATGGTCGCTCCGGATTAACTTCATATGTTAACTGCATCAAATTTTGCAACTAATTTCCCAGAACCCGTGCTACTTATTGCAAACATGGTATCAGAACCATTGATATTTTGGTTTGGCTTATTTTTTTCAACAAGCATTAATGTTTTCCATGAATGGTACTCATATAAAATATGACTCTTTCAGTTCAAAAAAAAAAAAAACTTTTTAAGATACTCTTGGGTCAAACTTAGACAAATACTACAGATCATGACTCATGGCAGATGTTCAAAATTAAATTGACTTAAACATGCACCTATAAAAACTTCAACCAACCTCAATGAAGGATACGTGCATTTGAAATTCAGTTTGATGCTTTAAAGTTTCAATCTTGTTGAACAAAGCTTTCATAACTAAGGGAATTATTCCCGTTTGGTAACCGTCTTTGAAGCCAGTCCCCATGGTATATGTTTTACCCGAACCAGTCTGCAGTATATTGAAACATTAAGAGAAGAACAAGAAAATTGGCATGCATAAATAAACTTTGAAAGTTAAGATGAAAAAGAATAATGTACCTGACCATAAGCAAGAACAGTCGCATTATATCCTTGAAATAGACCATCAACTAGTGGAGCTATACATTCTTCAAACATGACTGATGAAGGGGATCCAGTGCTTCCATAGACATGATCAAAAGTAAAAGAATGCATGCCAATTTGTACCTGCACCGTAGTCATATCCAGTTTAATTACACAATAAATACAATATAAACATTTGGGAAAAGGGCAGAATGACCAATTTGGTTAATGAAATATTGGACTGCTGATATACTAAAATGAACCGGAGAGTACAACTTAGCTTATCTATTAAAAATTCAGAAAATCTATACCACTTAAGTGAAAGGCACCATGAAGAGGCTATGTTTATATGGTACCAAATGCTAGAGGAGATCCTTCCTTTCATTTATTAAGCTAGAAAATTCAGTGAAACTAAAAAATAAAAAACAAAAACAAAATCCTTGAGGAATTAAATTTTTAGCAAGGAAATTCGATCCTTGAAGCCTTTTCCAAGCAAGGGAACTAATTAAATGCCTTGTAATTATTAAAAATCCAAATTATAAACGGAAATGCAGCGGAAATTCCCTCTAATTCAGATATCTCCCCCTCCATAATTAACCAGATGAACATCCTACTCAATTCCGATCCAAATTTCAGCCCAAAAATAAAAAAAGTCACCATCGCAATATTTTGGCCAACACTCTTCCGAGTTCCAAGAAGATTCCTCAGTGAAGATGAGATCCAGATCTCCAGAGGACCAACCAGTGGGGGAGTTCTGACACTTGAATTCATAAACAACCACAGAGCATGAACCGGAGAGAGTGAACAGTACCTGAGGCTTCCCGGCGACAACAGTGACACAATCCTTGCATCCCTGCGCTTTCTCATCCCCGATGAGCGGCCGGATATGCACCGCGACCTTGACACAACAATCCTCGGCGCCAGCTTCCATTGGAAGCCACCGCTCAAGCGAAAATTAGATTTGTAGAGAGAGAGAGAAGAAACAAAAAACAAGAAAGCGAGCAAGCGCCGAGCAGAGAGATCAGATAGGTGAGAAAACCGTTCGCATTGTCTAGAGAAATGGCAGAATCAGAATCTAGGCAGGAAAGCGATACTATAGCAGCTAGAGAGAGAAACAGATTGATGATGAGCACTGATGAGAGAGAGAGGGGCTGAGCAGAGACCATGGAAGGAGAAAGAGAAAATACCAACAGTACTAGTACTGCTGTCTTCTTCTGCCAAGGAAAAATGAGTAATTAAATATAAATTAAAAATAATGATTTTGAAGTCTGGTCTGAGAAAGAAAGAAAGTGATAGAGAGGGGTAGTTGAGGAATTTTGGAAGAAAGTGCAAGACAAGGACAAGAAGCAGAGCACTATCATTTTCCTTAGGCTGCACTTCACCAGCCCAGACGGTTGGAGGTTGTAAGACCTTTTAAGACACTCTTTCCCATTTTGCCCTTCTGGCAACGGCTCTCACCTTCCTCTTTCAATGGCCATAAGTTTACGTTGTTACCCCCACTACTTGTCCTTGGAAAAGAAAGAGAGAGCACTACTACTACTAGGCACGTGATGGGGGAGGAATACCGAGTTTCCGGCACATGTCACTATAATGAAGACTGAAGAGGATGGTATCGTCATTGGTAGTGCGCGCGCTGCTGCATACATATTACTTTAGAATGTTGCATGTGATACTGTGGACTCTCGACTAATCACCTACTTTCTTTTTCTAAAATATGATCCTCTCAATTACAAATTATTTATTTAAGGCATTATTACGAAAATCTATGTTGCGTTTGGAAACAAAATGAATGAGCAACAACTCTTTGGACGATTTCAACCTGCAGTGAAGCAAGTGATTTCCCTTGTTGGTTTTGTAAGGGAAGGAGGAGAGGTGGGATGTTGGAAAGTGACAAGGGAGGAGGTAGAGAGGAAGTTAAGGAAAAGAGACCCACAAATGAGACAGAGACAGCTGGATTGGATATGGATCCCACCTCTCCTCCCCAACCCAACAACAATGTCAGACTCACTCTCACTCTCAATCCCTCAATCCATATATATAAAATGGTCCCTAGAACTCTTCTACTCCCATCCATTTTAATATATAATCTTTCATTGCTTTGCTATTTTCTTAAATTCTTCTACTTCCTTTCACCATCATCGATGCTATAAAAATACCTCTTAATTTACTGCCTGCAACCCAACGTACACTTTTTATGTATGCCCTCTCTTATTATTATATATATATCTTGGTGTATGTAGTTGGTTACTTAACCTTTTTCTGCATTAATTTAGCCTCTACATTTAGATCGATCATGCATACTACTATTGCATGCATGTGTATACATCCACTTCAATCCTCCTCTTCAAGTCTCTTTTAATCTGTGTACTTGGAAATTAATTAATACCATAAATATTATATTTTATGATATTGCATGTAGAGAGTTGTGTACATGGAGTCATGCATCTTAATGCAACATTTAGGGAGATACTATAATGGTTGTTGGTGCGTCACTGGAACTGTTCACTCAACGGATAAAAAAAGTGTCCGGAAGTAGTTAGGCAACTGCTATCTCATCATCAATGTTTGTGTGTGTCAGTTGAATGAATTTGACACTCACTATATAATACAGCAACACTAATTATACAACACTTGTCCATATAATACTTATTCAAAACCTGCATGTATAGTTTTGATAAACTAATTCGAAACTAATCTTAAATTGTGAGTTTTGATTTAGTCCAACACAACCAAGATCATTCAACAATGTGATCTCTCCTTGAAGCAGAGTAGAGAGAGCAGGTTGCAGGACGGCTTTAGCGAAAAAGAAGGTCGCAAAATGCATGGTCTGGTTGTTAATAAATTTAACCATTTACGTGTTAATTCTGAATGAAGATCTGATTTTGTGTCAAAAGAGAAGTAGAGGTGAATTTAAGGAATTAAGAAACAAATATAATATGCATGGTAGTAGATAAAATTAACCGGAACCATGTATATCTCAAGCATATATCTTTCATGTGTGTTTATTTTCTCCTGTCACTACCAAAATTTAAAACCCACCAAATTTGTATTTAACTTTATACTAACTCTCTTCTGCAGAAAATTGATTGATTTTACCAACAGTGGCCAGAAATAACACTAGATCAATATTGTATATATATGGAGTGTTACTTGGGATGCATGTGTATTGAAACTTAAGCAAGGGGTGTTGTATAAGAACAGCAACTGAATTGCTTATATCAGTTACAGAGACAAGAAGAATAGAGTAGAGAATAACTTTCTTTTAATTCTCATTAATTAGCATAAACTGACTTAGTCTATATATAGACCATATAACAGCATAACAAACTCCTACTAATAAGCAATTAACAAAGCATTAACCCACTATCCAACTAACATTGTTTATTCCTGATAATTAGCTACTGCACTATCTAAAAACTCCACAATTCAGAAACTCCAGCGACTGTTTCAACTCCTAACTATCAGCAAGTGCAGATAAGTGATTTTTGATCATATCTCCAACAGATACGTTCACTTTAACATATCAGACGCTTAAGTATTAATTAATTAATGTATACATGAGGATCTCATTATGGCATCAAATGAGCTTTTTACTAATGAAGCCTTGTTTTACAGAAATAGATACTAAAAAAGGGATGGAAGTGAGCGAGATAAGTAAGAGGATTCATGTTTTATCATTTGTAGTGAGAAGAATTGATGAATACTTACCAAAACTATTTTCATCAATTGTCCATATTTTGATATTTTTGTCAAAACTTATAGCAATGGAACATTGATGATGATTTTGTTCATGATCATATCTAAAAACTTTTTCATATCCCTCAACTCTTTTTGTATGTCATGGGGTAAGGTATTTTTGTGACATAAGGTCAGATAGTCACTTTAGGTCTAGAAATTTATTTCCCTTTGGTTTTTGACCAGTGACCTTTTCTTTTCTTAATTTTCTATTCTTTTCATCTTCATCCTTCTTATTTTCTTCCTATTTTCTGGTAACATTGGGATCAATATTACTCCCATATTCAATCACACATTATATATAGTTATGAATTTTTGAAATTTAAGTGGTAATGTAAAAGAGTGAAGAAATGATAATGAAATTAAGATCTCATTTTATGTTAGGTAGGAATCATATTGCTCATGAGAATCGGATTGGAATGAGCAGCTTCCAATCCAAACATCATATCTCATTTTCGATCCATTCTCATCCTCCAACTAAATTTCTAATTCAAACACTACCTTATTTCTTTAGTTGTGCTAAATTGACAAACAATATATATTTTACTTAACTTTTGTGTTTGTATATTTTTTTTAAGTACTAATGTATCCTTGATATATGTTATATCTCTTACGAATGAAATAATTTCTAATTCAGTCCAAAAAATGAATTCTCATATAATATGTACACTCAACCAGAGATTTAATTTCTAATTCAATCTAAAATATGATATCAAGCAAAGATTTGAAAATGCAAATATTTCATCTGTACTCATAAATTCATAATTCGTATATCTCGTTTATTTTATGTAGTAAACTAATTAATACAATAACAATATATGCAAAAACAGAATTGCAAACATAGATACAAATTATTTGAAGCAAGTACAAATTGATATGTTTGCAATAATTAATTGCTACAATACATAGATACTCTATTCTGAAATGAGTATGGGATTAACAAATAAGGAAGTAATGTAGTCTTTGACAAATGTTGCACAATTTGTATATCCATCATCGAACTTATAAACTACTTCCATAGTACGCGTAAGGTTGAGGACTCGCATCAGTAGTTGCATTGACATCGTTGTGGGACTCAAACATTCTTCGTTTAAATCCTTCCAAGCATTTTCAACCATTCCTCGAATCTTTTCCTCTGCATCCTCTTCCGACACTCCATATTGTGTCGTGTAGCACTCCACAGCCGAAGCAATGTGTTTCCTTTCTTGTTCAACCTTTCAAATATATATAATTTATTGACCAAAATATAGCTTCCTCGCAAAGATATATAATGCGAGTGGAATTATTGCGACAACTATGAAATCTTTTATCAATCAAAACAAGAACTAAACATGTTACCGCAAGTCAAAGAATTATGATTTTATATACCTTGTGGCTAACTATGTCATCCAAGAGACGGCCAATAGCTTGAGATGATTTGATACATTTAGGTGTTGATTTCATCCATTCAAAGGAGTCTCTTCCGGCTGTTTCGCCCATTCCTACCAAAGACGACACTGCAAGAAGTTTACAACCTGCGGAGGTCAATGCATTTCCCAAGTACTCATCGAATGTTGGGAAATGATCTTCGTTTAACCATTTGGCCTCAATGAAATAGCCCATCAACGATTCTTTCATCTGAAATAAATGTATATTATAATATATTAACAATATAAAGTTTAAAACTGTAAATTAATTATGATATACATACACATAAATTAGATTTTAGTTACATACAGCTTCTTTTGAGTAATTGGCAGCATATGTTCTTCCTTCTTTGCTCAAATCATTCTCAATTTCTTCATATGTATTTAAAAGAGCGTTAAAAAGAATTTTCATGTAATCTGGCAGTTGATCAACAACACTTGCATCCCACCTATAATATTGTAATTAGTTAATTGTATAAAAAGTATACACATACTAATTTAGGACAAAAAGAGTACGTAAACTATAAATCTTACTTTTGTATTGCATCTGTAAGAGATTGAAGTTCTTCAAATGTAGCATAAGCATCATATGTGTCATCAAATGTCGAAAGAAACGCAACAACTTTGGTTAGTATGATCCGAGCACTTGAATATTTGGGTTCAAAGTAGACTCCTAGCATCCAAAAATACAACTCCACAATTCTCTGTCTTGTATAACTCAATTTTTTTGAAAAGTTCAATTCCTTCCACCACCTGTACAAAAATACAAATTGATATATATATTTTGTGACATAGCATATATTATAACGCAATAGGACTAATTGTTACCTACCTTGAAATTAGGCCAAGTTCATGTTGATGCAGCAACTGAACTCTATTGAAATCTAACACGGCGAGCTTGAGCAGTGTCTCGTTTCGGGACTCATCTTCTTGGTATAAGGAGATGTAACGCCTCGCCTCTAGCCTTGGCATGCCCTTGTGTAGGGGATGCACTAGAGCATGGAACACTTGTTTTGCGAGAGGATGATGATGTGCAATGGATTTGAGATGGGTGGTTGTGAAGAGTAGAGCTTCATCAAGAATGTCCTCTCCATGTACTCTAAGATGTGTAGCTTCAAAAAGACTAAGCATGCCCTTTACATCCCTAACTATAGCTTGTTTGAATCTACCATCACTGTCCTTGAATTTGTTGAATATTTCTGATTCCATCATATTTAAAGATTATTCATTAGTCATCATTTTCGCACACCAATATATACATGAGTATAATATATATCAGTTGACTGATATAAAGTAGAGAGAGTGAGAGAGAGAGTTTGGAATCTCAACCCAAATTCATATATTGGGGTGGTACAAGTGTTAATATGTGATGTCGCATCACCTCATTGGCCATGATTTAGTTAGTAGCTAAAAATCTAGCAAATAAATCATGATTGCGATTCTTTTTTTTCATATATACACACACAGATTGAGAGACAAGAAACATGTGTTCCTAAAACTTACCGCAAGACATTCGGTGACCATGTTGTCTGAACACTCGAAACACAAGTGCAGCAATGTAAAGGTCATCACCAAAGTCAGAGTGTTTCATTTGGACATAATCGTTAAAAATGTGTTTAAGAAGGCCTTCGATCTCTGTCTCAAAGTGATATGAGATGCCAAGACCGCATAGCAAATCGATGAAGATGATTTTTTCTATTGGATTAATGTTGCTTGTGGAGCCACGAATATGCAACACATCCATGACATTTTGTTTCAGCTCTTGTACTTGTTCACCGTATGAATTGAACAACTGCATCTATCATCATTAAATTATTTAGAACAATTGTCATAAGTTGTATAAATATATATTAATCTTAACTAGGCAAAGTTAGCTAGCGTAATGTTGAAGTGTTAAAATATTGACGCATCTAAATTAAATATGTATTCTTCTTCCATTCTTTCGAAAGCTTGTAATAGGTTGGTCAAATTTTTGAATAATGACACTTTCCTTTTCTCAATTCTCTAGTAAAACTATAAAAGAAATGAGCTATCTATCTTTTTCTATGGTTCAACCTAAGTAGAACTATATATAATGGAAACTTGCAAATGGTTTGGGGGCATGCTCCAACATATATTATAAAATTTTCAAAGTACTGAGGAATTCAAGTAAATCTGTAAAGGAAATAATAGGAAACTATAAATAAAAAATTCAACTAACAACTTAAGCTAGCATTAAGTTAAATTCTATTAATAAAATTAACCTTTCTTATAAAAACTAAGAATACGTGTTGCTCTCCTGTGAAAAAAAAAAAAAAAGAGAGAGAGAGAGAGAGAATACGTGTTGCTCAACAGCGATAGTTCACGCTTAAAATTGAATAATAGTATAAAACTAATTTATATCATATTATTAGTTTGGTCAAGTTGCAACTGGTATAAAGTTATATCAGTCAACTGATACACATTTTACTCTTTGAATAAAGTGCATATATATATATATATATGGCAAAATGTATATCAGTTGACTAATATAAAGTTATATCAGTTGCAACTTAACAAAAC
>JAYMTK010000554.1:0-21176 GCA_036897405.1 Pelargonium myrrhifolium
GTTCGCAGGACCCAGGTTACTGACCGGACCCGGACCTGCTCCACCTACATAGATTCGGTCAAGGAAGACCATCAGGCCCACTGTCTGCTCCCTTTGACCTTGACACTTGGAGAAGAAAACCAGACGACGTAGTTTAGTGTCTTGACGTGAATCCCAGTTAGAAAGGCCACATCACGTATCATTCCAATTCACGGGTAGATAAGAGTTACCACCACCAACAAGAGAGGCATATAGTCGAACCGAACAAAAAAAAAAACGATGCATCAATGTTCTTGAGTAGTCATGGACCAAGTTATTGAGGTCCACCTAGTAGTAACTGAACTTTAAGAACAAACGAGGAGACTCCCAACCTGACTCCATGAGCACCCCTAAGGTACCAACACAATTGTTAACCCTATGTGCATTTTGATTTGATGATGTAAATGTCCACATGAACAACTCGAATTTGAGTTTCTAATATATTTCTTTTTTCAAGCTTTGATAGGAAAAGTCTTATCAGAACCCGAGTTGCACGTGTTGAATTAAATTTCACGTTTTACGAGTAAAATTTACAACTCTTCCAAATCTTACTTAAAAATTGACCCAGTTTTTTTTTTTTTTTTTTGAAACCACCTTGTAGTAAAGATCAAGAAGAATAAATTGCAATCAAATCGAAAATATGACTCAAAATATCCTTCACCCTAAGAACTCTACCCTTTGGCATTGAATCTGATAGCCTAGCTAACGCGTTAGCAACCGATCTCACAGAGCGATAAACAAGATAAAAAACAACAATATAAAAATCATTAACCAGTGTCTATCAGTCTTCCAATAAAATGCCGACATGACCCACCTCCGTCAATCTCGCCTGAAGAGCTCCCATGACCGAGATAACACACAAAACTACAAAAATGCGAATTAGACTTTAAGTCCCCGCGAGTTCATGTCCAAATTATCATATTTACCCTCCATTTTGGAGGAAGTGGACTTAAAAGAGGTAGTTTGGTAAAATGCCATTGTCCATCTGTCTTCCAACAAAATCCCGACCTGACCCACCTTCGTCGATCTTGTCTAAAGAGCTCCCATGACCGAGCTAGCACACAAAACTACAAAAATGTGGATTATGTTTTAAGTCCCCGCGAGTTCATGTACAAATTGTCATATTTACCTTCCATTTTGGAGGAAGTGGACTTAAGAGAGGTAGTTTGGTAAAAAGCTAATGTCCATCAATCTTCCAACAAAATCCCGACATGACCCACCTCCGTCGATCTCACCTGAAGACCTCCCATGACCGAGCTAGCACACAAAAATACAAAAATGCGGATTAGGTTTTCAGTTCCCGCAAGTTCACGTCTAAATTGTCATATTCACCCTCCATCTTGGAGAAAGGGAACTTGAGAGGGGTAGTTTGGTAAAAAATCAATGTCCATCAGTCTTCCAACAAAATCCCAACCTGACCCACCTCCGTCGTTCTCCCCTGAAGATCTCCCATGACCGAGCTAGCACACAGAACTACAAAAATGCGGATTAGGTTTTCAGTTCCCGCAAGTTATCGTTTAAATTGTCAAATTCACCCTCCATCTTGGAGGAAGTCCCAACAAAATCCCAACTCGACCCGCCTCTGTCGATCTCGCTTGAAGTGCTCCCATGACCAAGCTAGCACACAAAACTACAAAATGCGGATTAAGCTTTAAGTCCTCACAAGTTCACGTCTAAATTGTCATATTCACCCTCCATCTTTAGAGGAAGGGGACTTAAGAGGGGTATATAGTTTGGTAAAAAGCCAGTGTCCATCAGTCTTCCAACAAAATCCCAACCTGACCCGCCTCCGTCGATCTCCCCTGAAGAGCTCTCATGTCTGAGCTAGCACACAAAACCAGAAAAACGCAGATTAAGTTTCCAGCTCCCGCAAGTTCACGTCCAAATTGTCATCTTTACCCTCCATCTTGGAGGAAGGGGACTTAAGAGGAGTAGTTTGGTAAAATGTTAATGTGCATCAGTCTTCCAACAAAATCCCAACCCGACCCGCCTCCATCAATCTCCCCTAAAGAGCTCCCATGACTGAGCTAGCACACAAAACCACAAAAACGCGGATTAGGTTTTTAGCTCCCGCAGGTTCACGTCCAAATTGTCATCTTTACACTCCATCTCGGAGGAATTGGACTTAAGAGAGAGGGGTAGTTTGGTAAAATCCCAAACCCCAAACAGAAAACCCATAAAGTCCCCACAAATTCACAGAGATTCGGATACGAAGCAGAACCTAAAAATAAAAAAACAGAGAAAAACAGAGATCCATATAGAGATTTTTATTAGCTTTTTACCATAATCATCATCTTCTTCTCCTTCTTTTTCTCTGCTATTTCTTTTCGATTTTCTCTTTAGTTTCTTCCTAAGAATATACAGAAACTTAGTCTCTGTCTCTGTTTGGTTTCTTCTACATTGTGCTGTTTCTGCGAATTAGAGCTCTGGATTTTGATTTTGATTTCGATTTCGATCATCGTTTCGAGTTCTTGAGGTTTCAGATCTGCTTCGAAGTGAGGTAATGTTTATGGTATCCAATGTTTGTTTATCTCTTTTTGGGTTCACACTGTTCATTTCAGGTTTTAGATCTGGGAATCTGAGATGTCTATTTTCCCGAGAAAATTTTATTATTTTTCTATTCTTGGAAGCAGTAAAGTTCTGGTCTTTCTCGCGACCCAAGAAAATTGAAGTTTCTAATTCTTCAACCACTCCCACGATTTTTGAGTTTTGCCTTGAAAAAAATCGGTCTTGCTTGAGTAGAGAAAGAAAAAGAAGAGATTAAAGAAAGGCTACTCTGTTTTTATTTTCCCGAGAAAGTTTTCTGCAAATTTGTTCTTTTGTGTTGAGGTTGAGTAAATTCGGGGTTTTCTGTCGACTCAACAAAATTGAACTTTCTAGTTCTTCAATTACTACAAATTTCTTTTTTCAAATTTCCCCAGAAAAATTCAGTCTTGCTTGAGTGAAAAGAAGAAGCTCTGAGGTAGTTTATTTTCCCGAGAAAATTATCTCCAAATTTGTTATTTTGTGTTGTGCTTGAGTAAATTCGGTTCTTTATCGCGACCCAACAAAACTGAAGTTTCTATTTCTTCAATCTCTGAAATCTAGTCTTGTTTGATGAAACAAAAAAGAAGCTCCCCTGTTTTTATTTTCCCGAGAAAATTTTCTGCAAATTTTTTCTCGTGTTGTGGTTGAGTAAAATCGGGTCTATCTCACGACCCAACAATATTGAAATCTCTAATTCTACAATTACTACCACCACTTTTCAAATTTCCCCAGAAAAATCCAGTCTTGCTTGAGTAGATAAACAAGAAGTTCCCCTGTTTTTCATTTTCCCGAGAAAATTTTCAGCAAATTTGTTCTCCTGTTGTGGTTGGGTAAAATCGGGTCTCTCTCGCGACCCAGCAAAATTGAAGGCTCTAATTCTACAATTACTAACACCATTTTTTCAAAATTCCCTAGAAAAATCCAGTCTTGCTTGAGTGAAAAAAAAAAGCTCCCCTGTTTTTTATTTTCCCGAGAAAATTTTCTGCAAATTTGTTCTTTTGTGTTGTGAGCTAAATTGGGTCTTTTTGATGAAGGTTGTAGAGGCCGTCGCCGGAAAATCTTGCACGGAAATGTCAGCTCTGGACTCGTTCAATCTTGGAGACTTTCTGCGAATCAAAGAAGACGACGAGAACCGCCGGCGAGTCGACTCGCTCGCCGGAACGACCCTAAACGACATACTCCTAGCCGAGAAACGACACACTCAGATCAACCGGACCCTCCTCGACGTCATTCGGGTCCCGGAGCCCAATTCGGGTCTCTCATCAAACCACCACCAACAGAATCAAAAGGAGAAAAAAACATGGAGAGCCTTCAAGGAGCGCCTCCGCCTGAAACGCGCCGGCGCCGCCGCGAGAACCGCCGTGATCCGCCGCAACTCCGGCAGGTTCTCGTCGGACTCCGCCGTGGGGAGCTCCCGGAGGCTGTCGGCGGCGCTGAACGACGAGCGGGAGCTGTCGGCGAGGGAGCTCGCCGCCGCCGGAGATATTGTGCCGGCGCCGGAGCCGGAGGAGGAGCAGCCGGTGAGGATGTCGTTGATGGATTTGTTGGAGGAGACGGATAGGCAGGTGGTGGTGGGGGATTTTGCGGCGGCGGAGGAGGCGGTGGTCGGAGATTTGACGGCGGAGGAGGCGGCGGCGCCGGCGGCGGAGCAGAGGTGCTGCGTGTGCATGGTGAGGCATAGAGGCGCGGCTTTTATTCCCTGCGGTCACACGTTTTGTAGGATGTGTTCTAGGGAAGTGTTTGTTCATAGGGGAAATTGTCCTCTTTGCAATACTCATATTTTGGAAATTCTTGACATATTTTAGTTTTGTGATTTGTATTTTTTGGGTTTTTTCTTGTGTTGGATTTTCATATTGGTAAATAAGAAAAGGAAGCGGATTGACTCATGTATTGTTTTTCGAGATGGTTGAATTTTTTGTTCCAATCTGATTATGCTAGTTCGAGTTGATATGAATGATTCGAAACTGGTACTGAATGTTTCAAAAATCTATATGACGAAAGAATCGCTCAATTCGACCGTTTCTCGTGCTTTTCTTTTCAATTCGATTGATTCACATAACATCGTGAAATTTGCATCCCAATTATTTCTATATAACGATTTGACATTATCATTTTGTGCATAAAATAGTAGTGACGTGAGATTAGATTCCTATAGTTGAGATCTTACTACTTGCCCCGTTTTAAAATGAATGTTTTATCAGTTGAATTACACAACATGGATAGCTCTTCTTTGTAATCCCAAATTTCATTTCATACCGTCGGCAAAAGGCTCGAACTCGACATCTCAAAGGAAATTCAAAATGTTTAATCCACTTGAACCAACATGCCTTGTTATATCCTAATAATAAATTTGTTAACATGATACAATACATGTTTAAGAAGAGACACGATTAAATGTCTTTGTTTTGTCTGGTGTACACAAATTTTAGGATGGACTGAGTAATATTTTCAAGTTGATGAATAGAAAAAAGGATAATTACACGTTATTATCTTGTTAGATACGCATTTTACACGTTACCACCCTGAACTATCTTTTCCCCAATCCGTTAAATACTTCGTCAGTTAAATCCTGAAACGACATAAATACCATTCATTTTTTTACACATTACTACCCTGTTAGATACACATTTTGCACATTACTACCCTAAACTTTTTTTATATAGTCAAATTCCGTCAAAACAACTGACGGAATGAAATTTTGTAGTTTAAAGTAGTAACGTGTAACGAAAAAAGTTTAGGATAACAACGTGCAAAATGTGTATCTAACATGATAGTAACGTGTAATTATCCCTAGAAAGGATAGGTTGTCTTGTCCAATGTAAAGATGAACTTTTTTTGGCATACAAGATTCAAATAATTTACTCTCAAATCCGTGAACAGATTCAATGAGAATCCACGCACGAATGCTTTTAGATACATAGTTCACAAGAATTGTATTGAAATACAACAATTATGTGGCTCCATACACTACTAACCGTGTCGGACAATCCAACACATTTTTTTGTGACAAACTCAAAAACCCGACACACAAAAATATAGATCGAATTAGGATTATGTATATTCATTCTAAAAAAAAAACTCGATGAAATCTTGCAAGCTGAATTAGACCTTGTGGTTTAGACCCGAATCCACAAACACCTGAAATCCGACCAACATTATTTAAAAGGTTCAAGATTCGATCGATTTTCAAGTCAAGACAGACTACCAACGCTCATCAAATCAAGTGGTTAATAACCTCTTGCTCCGCCTCCGGAGTCTCAGGTTCGAATCCCATCATCACAGACTAAATAGTTAACTCCTCTTGGTTTAGAAAAACCCGAACAAATAAAACCTAATTCCAATCCAAAACCTGCACCCCCTAACAAGTCGAGTTCGGGTCATACCTTTTCATCCCGGATCTGAAACTCAAATCGCCAACTTGAAGCTGAACTCAATGAGTGAAACAAAATTGACAGATTCTCCACACAGGTAAAAAAAAATCAACAAGAGGGCGTAAACAATTAATGTCAGGATCTACAAATGGACACTACACAGGCATGCATTGAATTTCTTCTGAAGAAAATACAAATACTATTCATTGATGATCCATATGCATCTCAGGGCTCATCAAGTCCTCATGTTACATAAATGAAGTAGGACACACGCAGAATCAATTCTCAACCAGAAACCACGTGACTCGTCCTATAAACATTTCACTTCCTGACTCAAGAGCCCGGAGGAGACAATTTTGAACTCTACTATATCGTGCTTCTATTAATCAGGAAACCAGGAGGGTCCGGTGGTGGTCCCATTGCGTATTTACATGACTTTCTACATTACAGCAACACTCGCTAGTTGTTACAATCGTGTGGGAGCTTTTTTCCTTATCGACGTAGATTGTGATGTTAATATGTTATGGTATGGAATAATATAATGATGTGTCGTCACAAAAGGAGAGGGCCCGGATAAGGAGGATTTAATGCACCATGTGGAGACTCTTTTCCTAATCTATACATCGGTAGTGATGTTTGGTATGGAATGATGTTTCGATGTTTCATCACTAAGGGGGAGAGAGGGGGAGGGATCGAATATAAGATTCGATGCACCAAGTGGAAACTATTTTCCTAATCTACACTACACAGGTTGTGATGTTTGGCATGGATGGATAGTTCTATGTTTCATCACTATTGGGAAAGGCCCGAATAAGGAAAATTTGATCTAGATGTGCATACTATGATGTTTGGTCACTAAAATATCTGGAGGAAATTGCTTGGTTAGATAGACTTATCTTGTTGCAGACCAGAGTTTAGCTGCTGACTTGGGATGAATGAGGCACTTGTCAGGTTGCCGGACTATGTAAATTTGGTCCCCCAATTTGTGGGGCGAGTCCTGATTTCGGTACCATGTCCACAACGCCCAAGTTTCGTTCTTTACCTGCAATTCAGACGTTTGAATCATGATTAGCAAACCATCAGCATTAAAGATTGCACCGGAAGAAGCAACAGTTACTTGATAGCATATAAGGTAGCGTTTGGATTAAAAATTTAGAAATGGGAATGAGTGTCAGGAATGGGGTCGAAAATGAGATTCTCAATTCAAAGTCATGATCCAAACACGAAGAACGAGAGCCTCATTCCCATTCTTGATTTCCATTTGAGAACAAAAACTCTAGTCCAAACGCTACCTTAGTATCTACCAATCCTAATATGTAAATACCAATGTTTCACAGACACACGTACCTCTAATATCCCATGACCAAAACTACTTTCTCTTAAAGCACTGTAATCGGGCTGTCGATCCCAACAGAACTGACCTGCTGCTGGACCAGATGTGAAGTTTGCTGCACAAAAGCCTCCCATGTACTCATCAGGAGTAGTTTCTGCCCATGGGCAGTGACCAGGTTCATCAGCATATCCAATTGACATCTTTTCTCGATTACCTCCGTCACCAACTGTGATATATATAGGCCCACATGGATCTAATGTGTAATTATAAACTCGATTGGACCTCTCGTAAGCATGAACCTGGTAAAAGTTTATTTTTCTAATCAGAAAAAAACGTACAAAGAATTTGAAACAATCTAATCTTCAGCTGGGATGAACTCATGAGTCCAGTCCTCCATAGTATCATACGTTTTAGAAACCTAATCAAAGAGGTCAGCCCAGTGCATGAGGCTCTCATCATTGTGGAAACATTGTCCTTTGTCACAAACTCAAACCCGTGACCACAAAGTCACAAAGCAGCAACCTTACCGTTGCGCCAAGGATCACCTTTTTACAATACAATCCACAGATAAAATCATACATACATATTGCACTTGTTTTTAGGCAGTGGTCCATTTCTTAGGGAGAGGATGAGCTATTTTTAAATGTCATGGAAAATTTCCAATCCGTATATTGAAGGTCCCTATACTACAAACCAGGAGAGGATAACAAGATATTTTCTTTATAGCTAAAGCTAAAAGAACCTAATCATGATTAATGATATGAACTTATCAAAAATAAATGCAAAGACTCACGTGTCCATTGAATACTATATCAACACCGTGAGAGTATAGTAAACCTTCCATTGCCACTCTCATACATTCTGCTTCCCTGTAATGGGCTTCGTACGAACTGTACCAGGGCGGGTGCCAGGAGGCAACCAGCCATGGAGTTATGGTTCTGTCAACCTTAGCCAGATCACTCTTCAGCCACTTGTATTGGTCACCTGTATAAGAAAAAGATTGCTTTGTTGAGCAATTGCTCAAGTTACTAAAGAAAACATACTAACTGTGATATATGCATTATCCACCAACAAGTTCCCATTCATTTCACTAATTAGAAGTTTAGAACATCTTTCTTTAGTGCATTTTATTCATCCAATAGAACCTTAAAGTAGGAAGACTTCAAAGTTACCACCAAAATATGTCTTGTTCCTTGTGTTTGACAAGGACTAAGTCAACATTTATATTATGACAATTGAATCCTATACAAGTAGAATCACTTTCTGAATTTTGAGATAGTTATGCCACAATCAGTTTTTGGTACTTTCTATAAAAACACCATGCTCATTATGTTTTACATGGAATAAATCAAAATTGACATTAATGACATTCAAAATGAGACTGTCCAATATGTGGCATTTGGTTTCCTAATTTCAGGATATATTTTCCACATTCAGTATCACACCATTTTTTCCTAGTGCTATTACAACTCTTAACTTACAAGTAAAGCAGACCTGAGCTGATGGACTGCCTCTGATCCTTTCCACAATGTTTAGGTCTGAAATAACTACCTTTTGTTTTAATTAAAACTAAGTTACAAGGTAATAAATTGACACTGAGGACATTACGGTAGATTTTAGAACTTAGGCAGAAGAAAGCTCGATAGCTAAAAAATTTACTTTTCAATTAAAGATGTGATCTAATTAGGATAAATGCAATTTATGCTGATTATGTAAAGAAGGCCATCATCTTACTCGATTCATTGTAGGCCGTGTAGGCTCCAAGCATGATAAAATGTATGCCCCCAGCATTGAAGGAGTAATAGAATGTTGATGATGATCCGCTTTCCTTAGATGGAAATGCAAACCGAGAACTGTAAGCTGCAAACACCTTGTTTTCAGCTTGTTCTTCGATTTCGTGGTTTCCTTCTATCACCATCATAGGAACTTCAGAAATCAATTTCTGCATAAACCTGTATGAAGTGGCAATATATATATTATAAGAAAAATCAATTTTTCGAAACGGAAATATAACACGAAACTTGTAACTCTTCTACCTTCCCCAGTAATCCCAACGTGGTTGATATGTCTCGTGAATGGGAGTTTGTGGAAATGAGCAGGAATAGCAGTCAGAGCCAGTTCCATTTGTGAGGTACAGATTTGCATAAGTGACATCACCAACCAACAAGACAAGATCGGGTTTATTATTAATCAAGTGGCTGATAGTGGTAGTTGTATTGTATGTAAGACCGAGATCTCCCACAATGGCTATTCTGTTTGGGTAGCTATTTGGGCTAGAAACTGGCATAGTCCTGAAAGAGTAGATAGAACTCATGGCTGGTATAGAGGGATCACCGCATCGATAGTAGTACTTTGTGTTTGGTTTCAAACCTATATAAACATAATGTAAAGGAACAAACTTATATAGACCGCAATACAGAGTTATAGGAAAACAAAACTAAAGACATGAATTTCATATGTACAATGACCAATGTTTCAATGAGGTCTTTGCCAAAATAGTTTCACTAGTTCCTGTTTGGCTTAGCAGATCCCCATATCTGTAAGCAAATGATCCATCCTACCAATAAACAATATTCTAGTAGCGTTCAGATTAAAAAAAATTAGAATCGAAATGGGAATGAGATTCTCATTCCAAAAAGCCACTTTCATGACCAAAAAGTTTCAATCCAAACACGAAGAATGAGAATCTCATCCCCATCTCAATTCTTGATTTCTGTTCCTAAATAAAATTTCTAAGCCAAACGCTACCTTATTTGTAATGGCCTAAAAAGTGAATTGTGCAAAGCTCAAGAGAAAGAAAAGTTGTAGGTACCTATGAGACGAACGTGGTGGATGATTCCAGATGTATAGTTCTGAAGGCCTTCAAAAGGGTAAAGCTGATTGTAAATAAGAGAATAACCCGTTGCTTCACGAGTTAATGGATATCTTAACTTGCCATAGCGAACAACACTTGAAACAGATTTAGGATCTAATGGCTTTATGTTGTGACCAATTTGGGATTCTCCTGCAAACTCCAAATTAAGCACAAACAATTAAACAACAAAATTGCAGAATCTAAATTACCACAACCCCAATATTTCAACAGAACTGTGCATATTTACATTTCTGACTGAAAAAAAAAAAAAAAACTAACATAAGCAAAATCTGTCACCTTGTAGTCTCATTTAGTGTGATAAAGGAAAATGGCATGAATACCGACTAGCAATCCTTTTTTCACAACCAGCAAATTCCATACAAACCAGTATGCATAAAAGCTTATAATGATACATGACACAAACTTTGGCATGATACCCAATTTGGTACACAACGGCAAATAAAACTAACCAATCATATCAAAGTTCATGAACCAAATTTGGTAAAAATCGAAAGTTCAAGTACAAATTGAAATTTGTTCAGTGTGAAAAATGTAAATAGCATAAAATACTGACGACCAATACTTTTTCCGCACCTAGCAAATTTTATACAAATCAGTATGCATACGAAGTGAATTACAAAATTTAAACAATGCTATATGGCGTCAAATGGGACTAACGGTTTATACCAAAGTTCGTGTACCAAATTTAGTACAAATTGAAATTCCATGCACTAAATTGATTTTTCTAAAGTTTTGTATATCATATTAGGTGAAAAACCAAAGTTTCTGTACAATTTGTGACATTAATCCTATTTTGTTCATTAATTAGTAAATTAGTATTGTTTAAGTAAAAATTAAGCTCTTTTTTTTTTTAATGGAGCTAGAACAATTCACAATTCTGTTCCATCTCTAGTACAACTACAAAATCACGAAGTAGACACAAAATCCAACCACTGAACTCCAAAATTCCTCATACAATTCCTCGAACACAATTAGATAGCCACAAAATTCGCAGTGACAAAAGAGGATCAAACCTGTAATCCACGAAACCCAAACGGAATCGAAGGTGACGGAGAGCGAGAGAGAGATCTGCTCGGGCTCGAAGCCGCGTACACGGCGGCGAACTCTGGGATCGGTGTCGGGCAAATCGACGGCGACTCCGCGGAGACTGACATCGAAAGGGACGGTGACGGGGTCGAAGGGGCCGTCCAGGGTGGTCGGAACCCGGCCGTGAACGGCGGCGAGCAGAAATACGGCGAAAACAGCGACGGAGACGAGCAAATACGGTGAAGAAGAGGCCATCGGAGGTAGGGTTAGGGTTTTGGATCTTCCATAGAAGAATCGAAGAGTAAAGGTGTTGGCTTTGTTGCTCTGTGAGTGTGTTGTCGAGACTCGGAAATGTGATTAAAATATTTAATTTTTAAATTGACGGTTGTGGGGACCGTTATGACCGTTGTTTTGTGGATTTTGAATTTTTGTTTTGTGGATAATGAGAACATGACACTTGTCAAGTGGGTCCCACTTAGAACCGATTTCCCGATTCGATTCTCGTTCCGATTCACGATTGGGAGGTTAAAAGATTCAAAAACATGTTTGAATCTTGGGACGACATGAATCTCGATTCAATTGATTAAATCCCGATTCAACCGATTCAGAATATGGAAAGTTTTGAAAAAGTCGAACCAATGAACTTTGAATTTTTAATTTTTTTCCTTTTATCTGATTTTTGTGAAGAAAACGAAGTGATTTCCGCTTTTATATAAAAAGGAGACTGACATAGTAGAGGCTTAAACCTAAATTATTACTTGAGAGTTACGCGGTGGTGCCATGGTGGTCATCATATTTGCAGCAGACTTGAACTTAATTTAGTTGTTCTAAGTATTTTGGACCCTCATTTTAGTAGAAATTATTTTTCTTCTTCGTAATTATTCGTATATTTATCCTATAAAATTATTATACATATATGTTTGAATCTCCGATCCGATCCGATTCCCGATTTGAATCCCGATATAACAACCATGAAATTGACAAAGAGTGTTCCGAATTCAAGTTGAGAATCTAAGATCAGATCGAATTGGATATTTTTTTCCGGATTAAGTCGAATCAGCTTTTTATTGTGTAGTATAGGTGAACTAATTCGCAAGAATTTGTTAGATATGAACCGTATTTTTACAGGAATAATCTGATTCAAAGATTGATCGGATCAATTTTTGTTTTGAATGTCCACGAATTCGAATCACATTGTCGACTGTAGTTTGGTCTCGCATGATATGGACCAACAATTTGAAATGAGCATTTCTCAATAAGATGTCGCGAATTCAAATTTCATTGAGTTTGATAGAAATGGGCTGTGGAAAAACACATAGGCGAGAACACAGGAAGTCCGTGTATGTGACGAGCAAATTAAATTTGGCTAAGATACGAAACGGGTCATACATAAGTGATAAAAGGACAAAAATTGAGCTCGAGAGTCCACAACTGAGGTGTCACGCCATTATGACCTTGCAGTTCATCGCAGTCTTTGTTAGCAAGCGAAACACTACCCGAAAAGTAAATGCATTTTTTTACTTTGGCAGCCCGCATTGCGAGGTTTTATTGTTGTGGCGTGTTTGAAAAATATCAATCCAAGTTTAGAAATATTGAAAGTAACGTATGGATTAAAAATTTAAACGCGACCTTAAACTTGTGTTTGAATTAGTCGAGAAGAGAAACAAATGATGCAAAGACAATGAGCACAATCATTACCTTCTCGTTGTAAATAGAAATGCTACGAGAAGTTGCAAAGACAGATAGTGAAAATACGACATCCTAACTAATGTGTCATATTTACAATCTTATCCTTCTTGTTGTTTATACAATTCGAGAAGATGAAAAGTTGAGAGCGCGACAACTTAACAATGAAGATTTTCGCAATCTTTATACCTTCTCGTTGTTCATCCAAAACAAATGCTACGAGAAGTCAAGAAGAAGATGAAAGGTGGAAGCGCGTGTGAGAACATAACAACGAAGAAGATTTTTACAATCTTTACCTTCTCGTTGTTCGTACAAAACGCTAAGAATACGAACACAAAAATCTCTAGTCTTTGTAGCCACAACACGACACACGACATGAAATTACTGTTTGGGCTTCACGCATATTGTAATCGTGTTGTGTTGGAGAGCCCAACACGTTTAGTAATTGTGTTTGTGTTGGGCCTCAAGACACACACGCGCGACTAATTAGTCGTGTTGTGACAGTGACACACACGACATGCACACTTGAGGGTATAATAGTAAATCCATCTTATATCGTGTCAAACATGTTGGTTCTATCATGCACAATGTATTGGGTCGTGACACGAACACAACGTGCATACACAAATGCTGAGCTCTACTAGTAGCTCAATGTGCTCTAAAATGTAGATGCTCAAGGAAAGAGAGTAAGATCCGCTATATATATCGACAACATTTTATGATAGTCAAATCAAACCAAAAAGACTAAAATCATGCAAAAGGACACCGATGAAACCTATGAAAGACCGAGAAATCAGAAAACACGAAAGCAAATTCCATTTATCGTTAACAGAAATTGTATATGATTAAGAAACACATGTTCCACACAGAGAGGTTAATGGGTGCAACAAGGACAAGTTTTCGACAAGTCAATAGAAAATAGGAGCTTAAGACGTCAAGATTCTCATTAGTCTTGAACCAATAGCCTATTTCGACGCCTAGAATATCCCTCGAGACATAAAACACTTTCATGTGAATTTATGACTTTCAAGAACAGCTACAACAGAGAAATACATGTATCAAGTTCTATACTCCTCGAGAGGATACAAAAGATTTCCAACCCCCAAAATAACGAGGTTCGGTAAAAGAGCCGCAAAATAGCAAAGGTAAGGAAAATACCGCTTTAGCCTTTGGTTCGCATGATGGTAATACTGCCTTTTCCTCCTTCTGTGCGGATTTTAGTTTTCCCAACCACGGGTTTCCCGGAAAAGGCTGAGGTCGGGAAAGAAGCGGTGAGATCTTCATTACTTTGCTTTGATTTTGACGGCGGGGGAGTCCGAATCCGCTGGTTGATATCCTTCAGGGTTACGTCTCCGTGGACGCCACATGGTTTAATGAATGCAAATGGATACGCGATCGAAGAAGCTAACTTTGTAGGAGGCCTTATGTAAGACTTCCGACCTAAGTATGCACCAAACGAGAGAACAGTTAAGTTTATACTTTTGCAAATCGACTAGTAGCATACAATATTTAAAAGGAAATTTGCAATTATAGACGACAACAGATCAAACTAAGAAAATTTGCAACTGAGTTTTGTGGCTACAACTAATGCCGAAGAGATAGTTAACTGAAACATACCTCTGATAACAACACTTTTAGGAGTTCGACTAACACGTTGTTGAACGGGATTTGCTTCAAACTCGGGTGGACAGAACTCTAGAACAGTGAACCAGTGAAAATTGAGAGAGATATATATAAGGAGAATAAAGGGCACGAGATTAAATGAAGGACCAATGTCACCAATGGTACACGAACTTTGGCCTACCACTCACAATTTGGTACATGAAAGTTTCAGAAAGTCCATATTGAAGTTCATGTACCGAACCCATTTGATGACATGACGGTCCGGTTGTATTAAACAACTCACGTGACCAGCACGGCAGCACATGACCCACCACGTCATCAAAATAATAATTATCATTTAATAAATTTTAAATTACACATCAGACCATTTTACGGAGAAACTAACGGAAAAGACCATTTTGGGTCCATATTTGAAAGTTTAGGGACTATTCCGGGTTAAAAGAAAAAAATTCAGGGACCAAGTTTTGTGTACCAAATTCAGAATTGGGTCAAATTTCGTGTACTAGTAATGACATTAATCCTTAAATGGAAGAACAATGTTACCTACCACTAATATCAATTTGAACATCGGACGGCTCAGAGATATTCCTAAATTTCATGTAAAAAAGCAATTAGGTTACTGAGAAATGGTTTGCAAACTAAAATGCCGAAGTAAAAAGAAGCATACATATCATCAGGGCTGAAGGTCATCTCAGTATCATTGAAGCATTCGGCAAGCCACCCCTCAGATGATTGATCCAAGTGGTCGCGATTGGAAGCCGAGGCTGGGGCATCTTTGAACACATATTACATTGCGATTAGAACAACTAAAGTAAAATTTATGTCCATATTTGTATCAGAATATAACCGTGCAAGAGACAAACCTGAAAACCCAGAAACCCACTGTGAAATCTCTTCAATTACGTCTTCTTTCTCCTAAACATCGAACAAACGACATTATATTAGACAGCGGCAATTGTGATGTTTGAGTACTCAAATACCGTTTCAAAAGTAAAGAGTGGCTTCTAATTAACTTTTCTTACACATAGTCAAAAATTGAAAGTCCTTAACGAGGAATATAAACGCAAAGAAACCGGAAAAAGTACATTTCAATGGCCTCAAGCTTAGGGTAAACCGTAAACATGAACAACAATGTCCATGTAAGAATCAGATACAACTAATATATCATGTAGAACTGGCAGTTTTGACCCAAACCAGCATTTTTGCGGGTTTGAGTCACAAAAATTAGACCCGATTGCACATCAAACCCACACCTCTTGAAGACCGGGTTCAGGTTAAGCCTTTTCAACCCGAATTGCCAGCTCTAATGATATGTCCTGCCATGATTGCTAAAATCTCCGATTCTCGATCGGATTCGGCCGATTCGAGTTGGTTCACCCCTTAAACGATTCAAAATCACTATTAAATCTCCATGGATTATATTCGGCCAATTTCTCCCGATTCTAGATTTGATTCTTCCGATTCAATTGGTTCAACCAATTCACATATGTGGGGTCATAAGAGGTTGGTCGTACTAAGTCAGTCCATATCTAACTTGACTCATATAGCGAAACATTCATAACTATAACTTTTCCTTCTTAGGTATGTTGATATAACTCTTTCTAAAGGTTTTGTGTGATAATAAATGGATTTTCCGATTCAAATCCCGATTTTGATTCATAAAATTTGCATTCTGATTCCCGATTTGAATCACGATTCAACAACCATGTGTTCAAAATCAACGTGATGTAGTCACACAGGGATATGCACAAACATTGTAAACAAAGCGTACTCGTAAAATAAACTACATGGTTGATGGGTGTCACCTATGCGGTCCCTTGTCTACATGAACTAATTTCACATGTTCAAAATGACGACTACATATGACCTCTAAAGCTAAGTAACGAGCAAGTAAATTTGGGACAAGGCATGAATTATCGAGAACTAACATTTGATTTTAGAAATACAGATGACATATCTTCACTGCAATCGGGGGAATCCATTGCTTGAGTGTTGAACTGTAGCATTCGGCGCCTCTTAACTTGAGAATACGTCTCTCTACGCTCTTCTGGTTCCTTGTTCCTGTTATCTGAAACCCACTATTTCATATTAGTAAGAGAACCAATTCAACCGCCTTGTGAACACAAAACGAATATGTCAATGGAAGTTTACGACAGAAAGCCTTACCGTTGTGGGTTACATGGTAAGCCAAATCCCCACAAGCCTTGACCGGTGTTGTTGTTTCATGGAACATTAAGGACAGATCTTCTTCGTTCTGAGTCACTTCATTCCATAGGCAGTCAGGCATATCTGCTGCTCAAATTAGGAAACAATAAAATCTGAAATTACTATACATGAACTTTGGCCGGATACCCAATTTAATACATGAACCACTTAAGTACATGATTTTTTATACCCAATTTGGTACATACCGTCAAAGGTGACTAGTGGTTAATACCAAAGTCTGTGTACCAAATTTGGTACATATTGAAAGCTCATGTACCAAAATTGTTACAAATTGAAAGTTCGTGTACTAAATTGATTTTTTTTTTTTAAATTTCGTGTGCCGAATAGGGTATAAAATCATGTATCATTGGTGACAATAATTCAGAACCATGTTAAGAGCTTACCAGTATTTGTATCCTTTTGGAGACTATAATCACCACCTTGCCAATCCCACGGCTCGACACTATCATTTCAGTGATGAGAAAAAAAACTTAGGATCATAAAAACTAATGTCAAATCCAAAAAACGAAGTATGAAGCTCGAGATAAAGCAATGTTCACAAATTTCAGAAGAGACAGTGAAATATAACGCGCAAAGGTGTGATCAATGCTGCATTTTATGTGCATAAGGTAAATGGAAATCTAGACGGGATTAATAAATGCAGACCCGTAAACTGAACCGATAGTAAAATGAATCAAAAAATTACGGAGCTGAAGATGTAGTTAAGTAAATTCACAAAAGAGAGCAAAATATATCGCACAAAGGTGTGATCAATGCTGCATTTTATTGGCATAAGGTAAATCTATATGGGATTGATAATCGCAAACCCTTAGACTAAATAGACCTTGTAACCTACAAAGCCAAACATACACAAGTACTAGAAATGAAACATAACTTGTACATTAATAACCAAACAAGCTACAAACACATTCCCAAGACACAAGCATCGAATCAAAGAAAATCATGATTCTAAAAGTGGGATTTACACGAAGATAGTAAAACCTATCGCACAAAGGTGTGATCAATGCTGCATTTTCTTGGCATTATGTAAATCTAAACGGGATTAAAAATGCAAACCCGTAAACTAAATAGACCATGTAACCTACAAAACCAAACAACAGACACACACAAAGACTAGAAATGGAACAAAAGTAGGTACGTTAATAACCAAACAAGATACGAGCATTGAATCAACTCGAGAGCAGAACTAAAAGGAAAACATGATTCTAAAATTGGGATCTACAAAAGGAGGTAGTAAAATCTATCTCATAAAGGTGTGATCAATGCAGCATTTTATTGGCATTATGTAAATCTAAACGGGATTAAAAAGGCAAACCCGTAAACTAAATAGACCGTGTAATCTACAAAAGCATACATCACACACACACACAAAGACTAGAAATGGAACACAACTAGGTACATTAATAATCAAACAAGCTACAAACACATAACCAAGACACAAGCATTGAATCAAATTGAGAGCACCACAAAAAGGAAATCATGATTCTATTGATGAAAGACAAGGCCAAATCATATTCTATGATAGGTAAAATTAGCAATTCATGTTAATTTTTGGAGAAATGTCCTAAAACAAGAAAATCACAAAAATGGGGCAATGAGAAACCAATGATCCACAAACTACATCCAACCCAACATCCAAAACCTCATCCTCCACAATTCATGATACATCAAAACATCATCAGAAACAAATCAAATTGAACCCAGAACACAAAATGAACCAAAACCCATCTAATAAAACCACCATAATTACATAAAATAAACAAAAATCAAACCAAACCCATCTCACAAAACCACCATTACATCACAAAAATAGACCAAAAAATAACAAAATAAAACTAAAATAGCATTGATTCCCAAAACCCATCAGAAGCAAAATCCAGAAACAACCCATCAAAAAACATGCATCTCTCAACTAAATTAACAAACAATTAAAACCCAAAAAGAAGAAGAAGAAAATTTACTTGTCATTATGGCAATCCATTGATGAAATCGTCCTCACAAAATCACAACTCTGACCAACACTCCGGTCTTCACTACCATCAAAATTAGCCGTTGCAGAGCAATTAGATTCAGATTATATATATAAAAGAAAAGAACAATCCTACTAAGCCCTCTCTGCGTCTATATAGTGGAGAAAAAGCGCCGACTCTCACTCTCCCACTCTTCTTCTTCTTCTTCTCTCTCTCTACCCTGTTTTTTTCTTTTTACCTTCAATTTATTTTTTATTTTCACTTAATTTTTTACATTTTTCTCAGACATTTATTGCTCTAAGAGCACACTTTACTTTCATTGGACCCGCATGGTATGTTCCTCGTGGAAATGAGATTTAAAAAATAAATAAAAATGTTTTTTTTTAATCCCACATAAAAAGTAAATTGTTTTGTTTTCATATGATCGGTTGCGATTTTGAAGGAGTCGAGCGGTGTTCGGTGTGGTCGGGTAGAAGAAAGCAGCGAGGGCGGAGTATGACATAGGAGAACGAGGGGGGAGGAGGGACTCGGAGAGGAGATGGTGGGAGATCAGAAGGTTCGACCGGTGTGATTTGCGGGTCAGCAGAGTAGCAGGTGGGTTTAGGTTGGCAGCCTAGTACATGTGCCCCTTTTGTTCTCGTGGGGAGTGTTTAGAGCTTGTCATTGTCTGAATTTGGAAATGACGTGGACCGGAAAGCGTCGTGGTATTGTCGCATCACAGTTGTCAATTCAACCATGTTGAGGGGTTAGATTGGTTGTTATGGTTTAAGACTTTTTGTCAACACCGTTAATCTGGATAGATGATTGTGAGACATATTTGGATTATGTGGTAGACTAGGTATCTGGTGTATTATGTAATTTGTTGACTATTTAATAAAATGCATTGCTCTCTTTCGAAAAAAAAAAATATTTTTGTCTTAAGTTGGTGTAACTTGTGAATATGTACGGTTAGTTTTTGCTACTTTTGGTATAATTCAATTAAGTTGATTTTTGTCGTGAACATTTGACATGTCTGTAAGTCAAACATGAACAAGCGAATTTGGTGAACACGATTGTGTCGGGCAGAAGAAAGCAGCAAGGGCGGAATTTGGCATATGAGAACGAGGGGGAGGAGGAGTAACCCAAAGAGGAGATGGTGGGAGACCGAGAGGTTCAAACGATGTGATTTGCGGGTCATCAGAGTAGCAAGTGGATTTAGGTTGGCAGCCTAGTACCTGTGCACCTTTTGTTCCCGTGGGGAGTGTTCAGAACCCGTCATTGTCTGAACTTGAAAATGACATGGTCAAAAAGCGTCGGTGGTATTGACGTGTCATAGTTGTCAATTCTACCATATTGAGGGGCTAGATTGGTTGCTATGGTTTAAGACTTTTTGTCAACACCATTAATTTGGAGAGATGGTCGTGAAATAGATTTGGATTATGTGGTAGACTAGGTATTTGGTGTGTGTGTGTGTATATATATATATATATAAATGGTTAGTTATTTTTGGTATTATTCATTTTTCAAAGTTGATGTTTTGTCGTGAACATTTGACATGTTAGTAAGTCAAACATGAACAAGTGAATTCGGTGAACACAACTATAAATTTTGAATTGACTATATTTCTGTTGTAAGTTGTTAAAACTAGTAAATATATCCGATTCGTTTTGTCTATTTTTGGTATTACTTAGTGTTCGAGGTTGATGTTTGTCATGAACATTTGACATGTTAGTAAGTCAAATATAGACACGTGAAATTGGAGAACACAATAGTTATGTATATCTTTTCCATATATAAGAAGTAAATAATTTTATCTCTATTTTATATATTTTGTTGTAAGTTGGTGTAACTTGTAAATACGGTAGGATAATTTTGCCTATTTTTGGTGCAGTTCAATCTTTATGATTAATGTTTGTCGTGAACATTTTGACATGCATGTTAGTAAGTCAAACATAAACACGTGAGATTGACAATCACAATTATTAGTGGGTTGAACATAAAAATATAGTAAACATTCGAGAAACAAATGGTAAATAATAAGTAGTTTACACACCCTACCATCATAATGAGTGAAGGACACAAGTGTAATTGAAATTGACAATTTAGACTCAAAATCTGGTGAACTCGAAAAGTACCTCTTGTTTTTTCGGTTTTGGGTAATCTCCAATGAACTCAATATTTTTCCAGTTAAGGTGTAAAAAAGATTTGACATTCGAACATGTAATCACACTCAAATTATAACTATAAAGATCGAGTTAAAGTTATATATTTTTAGCCCCGAACGTTGAGACAAAATTAAATTTGCCGATTGTGTGTCAATTGGAAATTTTCTATACCATTCGATGCTTAAAATATAATGTTTTTATGTTGCTTTTGTAATTTTGTTTACGTATTTCCCTACACAATTTCAAGCGGGTTAACAAGTGTTGTCAATATTGCGCGTGATATATAAATGTACATAATATTTTTTTTTTTCTTTCTGAAAGAAATAATATGTTGTGTTATATAATTGGGAAATATAATTAGTAATTAAAATAATAAAG
>JAYMTK010000555.1:0-21171 GCA_036897405.1 Pelargonium myrrhifolium
TCTGTTTGGATTCTCCCACCTTTATCCTGGATAAAAATTAACACAGACGGTTGTTCAAAGGGTAGTCCAGGTGATAGTAGTGTGGTTGCAGTTGCTAGAAACCACTCGGGTGAATGGTTGGGTGGTATTTGTAAGTATGTGGGTTGGTCGGTTGCTGGTCTGGCCGAATGGTGGGGCTTAAGGGAGGGTCTAAATTTGGCCAAAAAATTGCATTGTACCAAAGTGATTTTAGAAACTGATGCTTTCTCTATTGTTGATAGTTTCTACTCAATGCATATTGACTCTCATCCTTGGAGATCTCTTATTTTGGAGTGCAGGGATTGGGCGAACCAGTTTGAAGAATTTATCTTACTCCACTTAAAGAGGTCTTCGAATCGAGTAGCGGATAAATTAGCTAATTTGTATTTCTCTATTAATTGCTCAGATACTTTCTTTATCCTCCTGCCTGTGGGAGTTGACTCGTTATTATTGTTAGATTTTTCTAACTCGGCTTTAGCCCCTGCTCAACCAGATCCGGGTTGATGCGTTAATATATCTATCTTTCTGATAAATAAAAAAAAAGAGGCTGAGTGCAAACAAAGTAATTTAAAAATAAGAGAAAAAGAGTGGATAGATATAGCGTCCATTTCGATTTATATCTCCCAAATATGCAAAGTGTAAAGGAAGATAAAAGGTAGCATGCATGCAACTATATATATATATATATACTCAGCGAATATACGTAAAAGCCTGTTGAGATGAGTGGGGAGATTCAACATCTAATGAGTTATGGTATCCTTATTCCACAAGACAAAACTACCACTTTTTATCTTCCTTCTGCTTCCACTGCTACCATCTTCCAACCCCACACAAAATATCATGAAAATTATACCTTAATTCCATCATATCTTTTTAAAGGAATTTTTTAACAGTGACATAAGTTCATGGGCCTTAACTAGCTTTCTGTAAGATCTGGGCTTGGCCTATTTCAAGCATATCCGAAGCTCAATCATACATTGGGCCCATTTTGGCCCATATCGACACACAAACATGAAACACCCTTCGATTTCATCAGATTTCCTCTTTTGTTGTCTCGTCTCTCCTCCTCCATTCCCAATTTCGCAGCTCTCTCACCATTGAAGTACCGAACTACTGAACCTACAGTTAGAAATGGCGACTCTAGCTCGCTTCTCCAGAAGAGCCCTAGCTTCAGCCGCCGCGCTCGCATCTCAACATCACCACCACCACCACCTCATCCGCCGCGCTCTGGCCACAGAAGCCTCCAAGGCGATCACGCCGTCGCCGGATCGAGTGAACTGGGACTATAGGGGCCAGAGGATGATAATTCCACTGGGGCAGTGGCTCCCAGATGTTGGGGTTGATGCTTACGTGGCGCCCAATGTCGTCTTGGCAGGTCAGGTCACCGTCCACGACGGATCCTCCATCTGGAGCGGCTCTGTCCTCCGGGGCGATCTCAACAAGATCACTGTCGGCTTTTCTTCCAATGTTCAGGAGCGCTGCGTCGTGCACGCCGCTTGGTCCTCTCCTACAGGTTCGTCTTTTCTATTAGTTGATTTTGTTTGTGTGGTATTGAGAGTTAGGGTTTCAGAAATCATGCCCGGTGGTTTTATGTTTTTCATTTTTAGCTTATTTTTAGGCTTTGAATTGTTAATTAGGCTACTGCTGAAGTGCTACTTGTCTGTGGTTTTGTAATACATATAATCTGTACAGTGAGATAATTTGATTGGTCTTTTTGGGTGTAGTTTAGAATGAGCTATATTTACTCTTTGTGCAAGCTAGAAGAGGGCTTAATCAATCATAATTAAGTCAAGTAACAAAAAAAATGATAGGTAACAGGAATGATGGTGAGCAATAAGGTCAGATAAGAGTTTGGGTACTTTAAAGGCAAAGAACCTAGGGTTAGTTGTATACTATCACCTCAATTTTTTTTATAAAAAAAAAAAAAAAAAGAAGATATTTATGAATTGATTTCTTAACGGCTATGAGGGTTTTTTCTTTATGCATTTTAAACTTTAAAGGGAATGGTCGGGTAAGCATTGCCCTACCTTTATAGAAAGCTTGCTCGTGTTTTCTAATCGATGTACTTAATCAATTTTGCTTGCAAAATTTGACCGTGTATAGAATTGTTGGAAGGATATGTGTTAGTGAGTTTTGATTGAATTGCATGCTCTACACACTTTCAAGCCTGAAGGCATAAAAGAGTTGGCAATGAACTGCAAAGAGATCTATACATCCTTGAGTCTTGTGAAGGAAAAAGGAAATTCTGGAACTAATACCTTTTCTATTTGTGGCTAGGACGCTACTAACTAGTGTAGGCTGTGAGAATCCAACAAGGGTCTGGTATGGGATCCTGTTAGTACTTAGTAGGTAGTATCTGAAGGCAGATTCACATTTTTAGTTGATTTACTTGCTGTTGGGAGGTTTTCTGTGGGCCTTCCCCTTCTCAGAATTTACCCCAAGCAAAAGTGGCATGTTTTTTATTCTCTTTAGAAGCTTGACTGGCTGTTTCAGGTCACTTAGAAAGCTGTCTTATGAATTTAACACTCGATAGGATTTCATGAGTGTTCTCATATTTTAGTCCTGGAGAATGTAGTGTGAATAAGAAGCCAAAACGTTTCTTATGTCATTAGCTTGTGCCAGGGCTTACTTAATGGTGTTTGTGCTTTTGCTTCCTTCATTTGTCTGAAAACTATAATTTGGGGATAGAATTAAAAATGAAAGACTAAAAGCAGTAAAGTGGAAATTATCTTACAGTTTCACTTCAATGGGCATTCGTTCTTGTTATTTAACTCCTTCGTAAAATATTAGGGCATTTTACAGCATTTAGGCCATCAGTCAATGGGTATTCTTTGCCCCATCATTTTATAGGCTCATTGGGACCTCAAATCCCACGCCAAAAGTATTGGAGATTTAGATTGCTTGATATACTAGTTTGGCCCTCCACTAAACAACTTAAGCTTTAAGGTTGAAGTGTAATATGGTGTTACAACTAATTTGGTCTTGGGTCCATATGGCCCGTTTTTGTTGCCGCCTTGGGCAATTCTTGGTCCATGTGAAGGGCAGACAAACACGCGAGGAACAGTGTTGAAGTATCCCACGTTGTACACGTGTGGAGTTTCAGAATTGAGACTGCTCGCTATTTTGGCCCTCCACTTAACAACTTAAGATTTTAGCTTGGAGAAATGTTTAACATCGCCTAATAATTTGATTTGGATACACTACGAAGTCTGGTAGAAGAGTGAGTTAATTTATGTCATTTCTCAAGAGAAAGGAAATGCAAGGCAATAAAAAGAATTGGCAGAGTTGGTCCTTCTTACCAAGTGGTTATGATTCACCTTAATTATAAGTGAGTTCCCTTGATTCCTAGCTCTCATGCAGGCTCTTTACTTGGTTTTAGTTTTGATATCTCCAATTTCAACATGGTTGGCAAACAGTTGGTCAGAAGACCATAATCTATTATTTGAATGACCCTATATCATCTTAAATACTCTGATCTATGATCTGATTTACAGCAATTCCTAGTTTTCAATTTATTCCCTGGTTTTTAGCTAGAACTTCATCACTAGTCAATAGGATGTGTAGTTACTTGTTCATATTTTCCTGAGCATTTATGTTGTTACTGAATGAGCATTCGACATGATTACTTGTGCAAAAGTCCTGTTTTAGACCAGAATCATATGTTAACAGAAGTACCTTTTTATCTGAATCACTCAGAATTTGAGGGTCTGGTCAACAAAGGCTATTAGTATAATTTTTGTTGGCAACTTTATGCTTGATAGTACAAATTTGCACCAGTAGTACTGCATGAGACTGGGAGTTGACCTATACAATTGCTCCTTTGTATTTTGTGGGATCATTACAAGCTCAACCCTCCAAGTATATCTTGTTTAAGAGTATTGTAATATACTTTGACAGTGACCAAATCTTATGTGAAATTGTCATCTATAGTAGTTTAGTCATACTATTACTACCACAGGCTGGCTTGCTATGGCTCCAGCAAGCTTGTATTACTGTAACCTCTATGGATATCAGATTGTAAGTGAGGAAGTAGTTCATTTCCTTTCTCCGTAGTCACTGTCTAACTGTTCTTATTAATAGACTTGTGGATTCAAACTTTATATTATTTATTGAGTAAAGCAAATATGTAGTTCCCTGTTACCGAATCTTCCAAGGACTTTTGAGCTTAATTATGTTGGGCTTGTTTCCGTATTGCAGGATTGCCCGCAGAGACGGTCATTGAGAGGTTTGTGACTATTGGTGCATACAGTCTGTTGAGGTCCTGTACAATTGAGCCAGAGTGCATCATTGGGCAACATTCCATTCTCATGGAAGGTTCCTTGGTGGAGACCCATTCTATCCTGGAAGCTGGGTCTGTGGTTCCACCAGGGAGGAGAATCCCAACAGGTGAACTTTGGGCAGGAAATCCAGCTAGGTTTGTTCGGACGCTGTTACACGAAGAGGCCTTGGAGATCCCCAAACTTGCTGTTGCAATCAATCATCTGAGCAGAAGCCATTTCGACGAGTTCCTCCCTTACTCAACTGCGTATTTGGAGGTTGAAAAGTTGAAGAAGAAGCTTGGTATTTCTATTTGATAAATGTTGTCTTGTCATGTTTCCGTGTATCAGTTAGTTGGGAGTTCCCTTGTAGGGAAATAAAGCAGCTCCAAGACATTAAAAAGTGGACTTTTTCCAAATTTCTTGTCTTTGTAATTCATTTTTGCTGGCCATGTCAAAAGAGATGCCTATGCAAGTCATGTTTTGAATCGATGAAGTTGATTCCTATTACCCATGTCTTGGTTTGTGTTTGTAAGACTCGCTACTTTTGCCTAAACTACTGGCATTCTCCGCTCTCCCTGTGTAATCGAATGATGAACTTACTACTTCAATAGAATATGGCTTGCATGAGAACAGAATTATGTACATTAGGGCCTTTTCATGTCGATTCGATTGTCAGATCACAGAGGATGGTATTGCTAGCCAGATTGGGCTGAGAATAGATTAGAGTTTGAATTGGAAGCACCAATCAAAGTTTAAGCTAATGTTGTGTTTGGTCAAAGAATCTTAGTAGAGCAGTCTATCAGATGATGCAAAAAAAAAAAAAAAATGGGACAAGGAATTAGGTGTATAGAAGAATCTTATGGTTTCTTGGTGTATTTAGTGGAGGGGATCTAATAAGAGAAAGCTTCTCCACCAATAAAATCTTCCTTTGTACTGTAATTTATATTAATTGATTCATTTATTTATTTCAAATTGCACTATTGCAGTCTCTAAATATCGTTTACTTCAATACTTAGTTGTTAAACTTGTTGTGAATAATAATAATAATTAATGTTACGCACTTTCCAACAACCCCATTTAGTAATACAATTAAGAACAACTGTAGTGTTATGTAATTATATCTTTGATTATATAATTTCCAAATCAAATTTGGGACAAGACAGGCCGGCACGAAACGAAATTTTGTACTTGAATTCTACACAAGAAAGCAACCATTACCAAATAGATGGAGATACAATACACAGTAGAGTAGAAATTAGAATATTTGATTTCATTCACATATATAAAGGACAAATAAAATGAAATGAAGGCAACAGAAATGGTGGTCAACTACTACATATATATATGTATTATGTATATGATATTGATGGAAAATCCAAGTGGAAGATTAATATAGTGAAGACTCTTAATTATTATGTAGAAGAAGCAATGACTTGGACGTCTCAACCATTTTGATTTCTTGGCGACCCAAATCCAACCAATTCCAACTTTTGAGCTTTATTAGCTTTCTCTTCTCTTCTCTTCTCTTTTCTTCAAATACTACTACGAGAACATCCCTTGCACATTACACTTCCTCAGCTACTGATTCAACTTCACTTTCTTGTCATCTTTTACTGCAATATCATTTAGTATCAGATTGAAAAAACATGGACATTGATTTAGTCTTAGTATGGAGATTGGTTGATCAGAAGATTTACATATGGATGAGGTGGAGCCTGCAGGTGATTACAGAGAGAAAGAAGAGATGTTGGAATGGCTCAATCAAATAAAATTTCCCACAAATAGTTTGGTTTGGGTCCTTTAATCTGATTGAGCCGTGCCAATATCTTTTACTCTATCTTCTTATTCATCTTAATTATATATGTTTTTATGGATTTGCTCTCACTTTCATGTCTTTTCTGTAATCAATCTTTAAGTTTGTGATTGTGCAGATAATTAATTGAGATGCAAAGAACCCACAGAAACACACATGAGGTTTTTAGTTTGCAAATTCTCCTTATCACACTACTCTAAATCTGCAATACCTATATATATATATATATATATATATATATGCATGACGATAAATACTCTCTTTGTTTTAAGACTGACTCTTCCATTGATACCTTTTTGCATATTTTTATAATATGTGATCTTGCTTTTAGTTTGTGGAGGCATTTTTTTCAATTGGTGGACCGATTTTCGGCTAAAATTCATTTCTGAAATTTTCAGTGTTGTGGTTGTGGGATATGAGATGTGGGAACTGTAGAAGGCTAGGAACATAGTAATTTTTTTTACGGGGGACCTATCTCTCCCGAATCTGTTATTCATTTGGTTGAAGCTTGGTGTTGCATTTTTTTTCTTTGTTTGGAGTTTATCAATCTCTGTAATCATTTGTGCTGCGTAGTATTATAAGGTCCATGTATAACTGATAAAACTTCTGAATTGACAGATACATCGTTGACTGTATTTAATTTAACTTCTTAATAGTGCACGAGATATGCGCGCATATGTGAAATTGGGAGTTGTGAACGTTACTTATGTATTACGTAATTACCTATTTGTGTGATGATACATGTGTCATTATTGAACTTTACTTTAGTTTAAATTAAAGATACAATGCACATTGCATCGAGTATCTTTGTTATTTGCATGACACGTGTACGGGGTTTAATTTTAGTTGAGTTATTAAAATGTTGCGTCAATTATATATCTTAAGTATGTGTGATATAAGCATTTATGCCATTGATGAAAATGTTTTAACATTGTGCATCTCATCAAGGACAAGTTGTAGATGGCAGTGTGCTTCATGACTATTGATCAGGACGTCTTCTCTTTGAACTTGTTTCTCACTTTAGGGTCGGTAGTAGTAATTTGCAGAGTTTCAAGTTTTGAATTTTTGAGTTTCATGTAAACTAGTCTTATTTTGTCCGTCGATGAGATTGAGTTTGACTCAGCTTTGTTGGTTGGTAGCATCTTCGGTTCGGTAAAGCCCCTTTGCTCTCTCTTCTAGTTCTGTTTTGCATTCCTGCAAGGAGGGGAATCAAATTGTTGACTGGCTTGTGGATTATGGTCTATTATTTTATTTATTTATTTATTTACCCAATTTTTGTATTAGATGATTATTTTTCCTATCTAACAAACAAACTCTCCTTATTCCAGGTGTTCTTTGAAATAAAATTAGAAAATTAGAAAATCAATGTAACCATGATATCGAGATAGAACAAAAACATGTCTAGTTCTATAATATATATTTTATTTCGATAAAATGACTCAGACCAAACCATTACTCTATTACACATTTTCTTCTATAATGCTCACTTATGTTCCTTATTCTTTCTGCAGGAAAAAAAAAAAAAAACCACACACACACACAATGCTGAGAGATGATAACACCAAAATAACCATCAGAATAGTCTGTAAACTTCTCCACATCCCCTTCTGCTGATCACCATCAATAGATCTTAATTTTCTGGCGCTGCCGGAGCATACGACATCAGTAGATACACTGTGCTGTACATATTCAGGCAACATCCCGGAGAGTTTTGATCCTCATCCTCTAATTCCTGCCCCTTCAATGTGCTTGGTCGGACTATTTCACCCGCTGCACAAAATGCTCCTGCCAATGGAACCCCGGGGAAGTTGGAAAGGAACGGGGAGCTGTCAACATTCGGGGATCCGAAGAAAGATTCTCCGCGCAAATGGCACGAGAACATTAAACATCCAAAAACTGCATTGTTCCTATTGTTCAGCTCTTCCTTCAAACCTTCGAGATATGAAGTGGCGTTTGCACAAGAGGAGGATGCAGTTTCCGAGTCTGAATGGTAGAATAAGAAGGAATCCCCCGGACGAACAGCAGCACCATCAACAATGAAGTAATCTCCATCTCCTCTGTCAAGAATCAGATCATCCACAATCATGTATAACTGTACTTCCCATAATTGCAAGAAGATTTTGGAAAGACAAAAAAAACATGTTATCTTATTCTTACCCATAAACTTCATAAAAGGCCAATGTTTTGATTCTCCTACTCACTGACTTAGAGGTTGACCTCCAATGCTGTGTGACCCCAATGTACAAGTTACGATATTCATCACCACCTATCTGCATTGCCATTATTTCGCATTTCAGAAGAGAAATTAACATTACTAGATTCACATTCATTGTATAATAATAGTCAAACCTCGTTTCTTATATCATCTATAAGCATCTCGCCAATTATAATCTCATTTTCCTTGTCTAATCTGGCAGTGATCCATGAAATGTTAGGCGCATTGACGCTTACAGAAACTGCCTTCATTTCAGGACCAAATGGTAATAAACCAGCTGACATGGTCACATGGAACTGAGTTTCTCCTATATCTGCAGGTTTTATCCCAAGTGAAATGACTATAACACATTCTAGTAATTGCAATGTCCAAGTTAATTTTAAAAACTAATCTACTACCATGAGGCTTGTCTTTGTCCTTTGCAAAAACAAGAGCAATTGCATCAGTAATATAGAGAGGGCTCTGGTAATTTCGAGGTTCATCTGAACTTGTGTACAAGAAACATCCGCTTGCATCGCCCACAAGAAATGTTTCCGCAGGCAAAACATAATCTGCAAGATACGCACAATCCACATCACATAACATCAATCATAGTTCATTAAACAAAAAGAGCGAGAGATGAATATATATAGGGCGAAGTACTGACCCAACTTGGCAAGAATTGTACGCATGTCGCTGTTCTTATCCTAAAACACATTCATGTCATAAATTAGTAACTACAAAATAAAAACTCAATAACGAAATATGAGATTCTCTTCTCTATAAGAAAAATACTGAAGCGAAACTTACCCCGAACATTATGATCCCATAAGGCCACGGGCTACCCGATACAGAGTGTGCATATTCTCGAATACTCATTAAAAGATGATCAACCAAAGCCACATGAAAGGTCTGTTTCATATATCAGAATTGTAATCTTCTCTATGAGAACCTTAATCAAGTAAATACATTAAAGCTTGGAACAATTAAAGAAAAGAACAATACCTTGTCGGGTCGAAACAAGGGGATGACATTGACCTTAAGCCCGGGTACAAACCCGACAACCAAAACAATCCCCTCTTTGTTTTCATCAGAATTCAAACCATCACATTCACCACTCCATTTGACCTGTAAATTCATCATAGCAACAAAATTAGATTTTTACTATAGTAATCACCAATTAGCCTACCAAATGAAACCAATTAGAAATATGTACCTCTCTGTGCTGATTAGTTTGAACATCAGTACTAATCATACCTCTGGTTGCATTAGTAATCAAGGGGGTTCTGGAACCCAGTCGTCCCATTATCTGCATGATCAAACCATTAACTCAAAACAACTAAAACACAAAAGGAAATACAAAATTAGAGTTGAGATTTGAGAATCAATACAAGCTGGTGAGTTTGTTCCAGGTCGAATTGGGAACCAACGTATGCAATGGCGAAATGTGGCCGGATGGGCTCCGAGAGAACCTTATCAAGCACCTCCTTCACAGCATCCTATCAAATTGGGTAAAATATTGGCATAAGCTCATTTTCTCCACTTAAACCCTGTTTGGTTGCTAAGAAAATTCACAACACTCAACACAACTCAAAAAGTTTACATTTTTGCTCTTATTTCAACTACCCTTTTTCTTTCCCAACATTTTCCTGGCAGCCAAACACTAATTAAGAAAAGAAAAGAAGAAAAAAAAACTCACTTGAAGAGAAGGGTTGACAGAGAGAGCAGAGGCGAGCTTGGGACGAGAAAGGATCCGGCTGCAAACTCTGTTCCAGGTGGTGCTGACACAGGCCGCCGACGAAAACTCCGGCGCCGGGAGCCTCCTGAATATGTTGTCGAGAATGTCTTCGGTGACCCGAGAAAACCCACCACCCACATTGGCCTTTTCTGGTGGATCATTCATCATCTTGGTTGGGCTGTTCACTTCCATTATGACACAGAACAGAACAGAGCAATCCCAGAGAAAGAGAGAGAGAGAACAGAAGAGTTTGGTGTCTGGGTTGTGAGAAAGGTGGTGGCTTTTATAGGTAAAAGAGGAGGGTTGCTTCTGGGGAAGTCTAAATTGTTGGGTTTCTTTGAAATCCGGTTGCATTAATGGCCATTGATGATTTTGGGATCCTCTGGGTTTGATGTTCTTGGTGTATTGCAATTTGTTGACAGACTGGCAGTTTTGAGATTTTGTATGACACTTTGGAGAGAATTTGGCTAATTTACTATAACTGCACTTTCTTAAAGACTATGCTGCTTGTGATTTGCTTTGCTCTATTTCCTATGATTTCTTCATTTTCTTAAGGAAAAAATTCCAATGTAAGATTAGTTGATTACATTCCAAAGCAAATTACTCATGTCCATCCATGTTTTTCAACACATGAACTTGCACATCTATGATAAAATCCATAAAGAGGCCATGAAATGAGTTACATCAATCTCTTTAATTACTTGTGTCGCGTAGTATAAGGTACATGTATAACTGATAAAACTTCTGAAGATGACAGACAAATACACCGTTGACTGTATTTTATCTAACTTCTTAATAGTGTGCGAAATATGCGCGCATGAACTTGTGAACATTGCTTATGTATTACTTAATTACCTATTTGTGTGATACATATACGTGTCATTGTTGAACTGTAGTTTAAATCAAAGATACAAGGTTCACTGCATTAAGAATTTTTGTTATTTGTGTGACACGTGTGTGGAGTTTAAATTTTGTTCTACATTTTTCTCACTCTTTATTTGTTATGTACAAAGTTTAATTGAACATTATTTTTCTTTCCAAAAACTCAAGTAACTACATTTTATCATCGCCCATTTGGCCGAGCGATAACACAGCTTTGACGCAAACTTGAGGACTTGGGTTCGAAACCCCTCATGTGCATGATATGGGGTGGGATTATACAATGATTGTGTGAGTGTGGGGTATATTTGCATGATATTATAAAATAAAATAAACTACATTTTTCCTTCACCTTTTTATGTGTCAAACGTTCTTATTAATTTTTCAGACGAAGTAAACTTTCATGTTGTCAAACAACATCGAAGATAAAAATCCATTTATTTCAAATCCACACATGAACTTGCATATCAAAGATAAAATCCAAATATAAGTTATGAGTTACATCAACTTTTTTGAATTATTTTTGTTCCGCAATATAAGGTGCATGCATGACCGATAAAAACTTAATTCAAAGGTTACATTCTACAGATTCATCATTGATAGTATTGTATCGATTTTCTTAAGAGTACATGAGATACATGTGCTTGTGTAACATTACTTGTGTATTATGTAAAACTTTCGAAGATTACAGATACATCGTTGACTATAACTTATTTATGGTATGCGAAATTTGCACACATGTGTGAACTTGTGAACATTACTTATATATGTATTACATAATTACCTATTTGTGTGATATATACATGCGTCATTGTTGAACTTTAGTTTAATTAGAGATACAATATACATTGTATCGAGTATTTTAATTATTTATGTGACGCATTACGCGTGTGAGCTTGAGATTTAGTTAAATTAGTAAAATGTGGCATCATATTGAATATCTTAGTAAACTGTGGATATGTAAATTTTACGTGATTGATGATAATATTTTAGGAATTAGCAATTAAATACTAGTATTTAGCGAGCAGAAAGAAATTAATGCGTGAAAAGGTTGTTTCACGATTTTCTAAATTGTTCTCAAAATATATTTTTACTATTGTTAATATAAAAAGTATCTTTTATATCACATTTAAAATCGTTCGATTTGAATTAATAAATCAACACTTTTACATTAAAAAAATATATATCTTGTTTACATTTTAGTTAGTTATATATAAATTATTAATAGTGTATATAATAAGTTAGTTAATATCTCTTAAATTTAATAAACCTATCTGCCTGAGAATAAAAAAGCCAATGTACAACACTAAGTTGTTTCTCTTTTATATTTCTTAAAATAGAAAGTAGCACGGGTTAAGTATACAATAACAATAGATTTTCTATCCAATCATGCTATTATTATGTAACATTAATATTTAGACTCATAATCGTGAAAATCGTTAATATTTCATCTCGTACGGTTATAAATTTAGTTTATGGGGTAACAAATAATCGCTTCTAAATCTGATTTATCTCCATCAAAAAATGGTTTTCCTTTTGAGTTTGAGTCTACAAAATTGGATTGGACTCACCAAATAAGAAATGTCCACTTGACATTTGGGCTTCTTGTTTTTAGCGCTATTGGGAAGTTAGTGGACTTTTTCTTGGGCCTGAAATGGTTTGAACTTTAGTTTTTCTTCCTCTTTTTTGTTGATGTTGGGCCGAGCCCACCCTCGCAACCTAGAAAAAGAATGTTTTGATGGTTACTCTCTTTCTCTTAATTTTTGATATTTGTAACCAAAATAGACATTATGATGTGATTGAGGTTGCTTACTCAACACTTGCTATGTAAGATGTGATGCAAGTTTCATGTTAAACTTTATTTAAAATAAGGTTAATTACAGTTTCATACTCTTTGTTATATTCTATTTGTAATTCGCTATCATGAATTATCAAATTAATTTTTTACTGCCATGTACTTTAATTCCGTTAATAAATAAGTTTGTCGTCTAAGAAATGTAACAGAAAATGCCATTTTGGCTGTCATGTGCACTGCACATTGATAAAAAAAATTCTAAATGACAAAATTGTCCTTCATACTTCTAACTTTTCAGTACCTAGTACTTTATAGTTCTAATATTTCACTATTATGTACTTCATAGTTTTAACATTTCACTATCATGAACTTCATAGTTCTAACATTTCACTACCCTTAGTCACAATCTTCGCCTCCTCCGCCGTCTCCTGCAAGGGGTAGTGAATGAGTATTTTCGTCTTTTACCCACTTAACAGACAAAAGTTTAACGACAAACTTATTTGCAACGGTTTGAAAAATAAATGATAGTAAAAAGTTAATTTAGTAGTTCATGATAGTGAATTGCAAATGGTTAGTACATGATATGAAATTGTAATTTACCCTATTAAATAATACTTACTCCATCTCAAAATAATTGTTATGCATGAATTATTAATAATTTTTGTATAATAAATTAGTTAGTATCTCGTAAAATTTGTAACAACACATGTGCACGAAAATGTAAAAGAAAATTTACAAAATTAATTGACTTTTGTTTAAATTTTCTAAAAATGAGTATCAATGGAGATAAACAAAATACACGTCAAATGCTTAAAGTGTGAGTCAGGAGGACGTGGGCACATGCCAGATTCCAATATGAAAATGACATTTCCAAGAAAACAAATTAGACAAGCAATTTAAAGAAACAAACAATGATAATTGATGGATAGATAGGGCCAAAAGCATCTCCAATCAATTCATGCATGATACAATACATGCACCCTTTAAGATAAGTTCCATGCCAACACTTTTCCTGCAAACCAAACATCCATGAAAAGGAACATGTTTCCTATACTTGAAAAACCATATATATTGCTACTCTTAACAAGGGCATGCATGCACTATTAGATACTCAAAAACTCTCAACTATAATGTTATACACATATTCATATCATAAATGGAAATACAATCACTTAACAAACACAGACTTCAAAAGCTGGAAAACTGGATTTGAGTTTATCCCACAGCACATAACAATATCGCGGTTATGAAATTAATACATTTGCACATATAGAAACATGTAATTGTGCTCTGGAAGGAGGGAACTTTAGTTTACAAGCATTTTGGCTTTAAAAAGAAGAGAACTCCTTCAAGAATCATTAAGCAATTAACAAGGTAGAAAGCTTGGGACTTGGGAGTATCTTAATTTGCAAGTACTACTACTACTATTACTCCCAGTGAAAGGGAAGTGTTTGAGAAACATTGTTCCCAGGGGATTCATCTGAACCCAAGTGAAACCCCCCCGCGTAATGCATATCAGCATCCCTGCCACTAGAAACCAGAACCGAGTCCATGGGGTCTAACCTGAGATCATGTAGGTTTGGGCCTAAGGGCTGCACCATGGCCATTGGGGGTGAGTTAGGGTGCACCAAGTGGCTCAAACTGATTCCAGACGTCTGCGACTGAGGTGATGACAGAAGAGAGAGAGCACAATCCCCATATCGGACTGTATTGGATAGGCTGTCGCAGAACATATTGTGACCACCACCACTCTCTGGTAAGGCAATACTCATAAGAAGAGGCTGACAAATTGAAGTTTTGCTAGATGGCTGGTTGTTCAGTGTGAGGCTGTCCCCTTGTAAACCTGTGAATTGCTTATTCCCTGCAGCCTTGTAGCAGCTGGAGGAGGATCCAAGAAATGAGCTTTGTTTGTCAAGCAAGTTAAATTGTTGATGCTGGTTGTAAAGCCTAGGATCTTCACAAGTACCAACACCTCCGGTCCACGCAGGATTCATCACAGTTGTGGAGGGATATACTTGTGTGTTAGAGAATGGCAACAATTGGCTACCTGAAACGATTGCAAATATAAGGACAAAAACTACTCTAAACTCTCCCCATCAAGCCACTTGATACTGTAAAGAGTCATCTCAAATAAAAGCTTAAGTTGATAATTAAAGGCCCAATATTAGTGTTATACTCTAACACGTCCCCTCACGAGCAACCCATGTTTGTGCTGGAATTTAATATGGGTGGCGGCAAGATTTGAACTCGGGACGTTTAGGTCACCTAGACTCTAATGCCATGTAAGTAACCATCTCAACGAAAAGTTTAAACTCATAGTTGAAGTGCCAATATTAGTTTTACACTCTTAAAGATACAACTACTATTGGGGATTGTAATATGCAGCTGTCTTGTAATTAGTGAAAGCTGAATTGTAAATATTGTAGCTAACCTTGGTAGTTGGACAAGAAGCTCCCAGTGCGCGACATGGGTTCTGGCTGAGGCTTCCTCCGTCTTCGGTTGTGTCCATCAAGGCGTTTCCTGCAGCTTCTCTTCCCTTCGTCAAATTCCTCCAGTGAATGAAACCTACAAGATAATTAGATAAAACTGTAATATCTAAAACCTCAATAATACCATTGTATTTACATGAGAAAGACAATGCAAGGAATGTCCAAGTAGACTGTAAAGTCAGGAATAAATTTTATGAAGAGTTAGGACCACTTCCACAGTTATAGCAGCTTGGAATGAATATCACTGCATCTAGATTTAATTACGGTATAGTATAGCTACACAGCAATTTTGCTCAGCACACAATACTACAAATCTTCTTAAATTCTTCAAATTTTATCTATCAACATTACAGTTCTAGTAGCTATTAGAAAATGTTGTACTGATAGTAACTCTAATTGGTGGTTATGATTGAAGTTCAAGAAGCTAAGATACAATAACTATATCAGCATGATCATGTCAAATTAAGTACATTCAAGCATTCAAGAGATCATACCGACTACACTGCTGGCAAAATCGCTGCTTGTGGCCACCAATTGTAACCTGAGGAGTCTTAGAGTGCTGTTCACAGACCTTATGGCGCCTATGGTACTCCCTACAATTGCTAAGGTCTGAATTGCAACCATCAACAAGGCATGAAGCTATCTGAGTTCCATTACCAGCAGCTCTAGCTCTCTTGGATGATCCTGATGAAGCCAAATTTGCCATTTTTGCCACTCCTCCAGGCTCCTTCCACTTATCCACCAGCTCTTCTGTGAAATTACCTACCCTTCCAAGCTTGAGATCAATGGAAAACCCTCCTCTAATCTTGCTTTCTCCTAAACTACTTGACCCTTGCACACCATGAATGTTGGAAATGGCTGCCTCCTCAAACTCACTCAAATCCCAAGCCGGTGCTTTCAAGTTCCAGTCCATAAATTAAATCCCTCTAACCTACCTAAGCACCTTGTTTCACCATTTCCATAGCCCTAACATGATAAATCAGATAAAGACTAATTAATCAGTCAAGAACAACTAATCTTGCAGTGAAAACCCAAATAAACAGAAAACTCATGTCAGAGATGCCCCAATCCACATGAAACTGTCAAGCTTACAAATTCCAACAATGGGGAGTTAAAAGAAGACATTACAAAATTCAGAGAGGGAAATTAAATAAAGATGAGCAAGGAGGGCAGCCCATACCAAAAAGTTGATTATTATAATCCTATAAAGAAGTACTTAAAAGCTTTCTCTCAAGTTGCAGAGATAGTTCCAAGAAGATTGGAAGCAAAGATGGGGAGGTACTAACAAGAAATGGAGAAAAAAATAATTAAAGAGAGAGGTCAAGCTAAAGAAGAAATAAATAAAGAAAGAAGTAGGGGAGGAGAGAGAGAGAGAGTTCTCACAGACAAGTGCAGCAGAAGACTGGTTTGGGCTTTCCAGCCATTCATTCCCTGACATGGATTCCATTAAAAACCAATAAAGTGGGTAGTCAAGGAGTTTAAAAAGAAAGGTAAAGAAAAATAGTTTATAAAAAAGAAGAAGAGGTAGGGTGTGTTGGTTACAGAAGAATCACTCCATGTATGTATTGAAGATGAGAGAGAGAGAGAGAGAGAGAGAGAGATTATTGGGAGATAAACTGGAGGGGAGTCCAATAATAAAATGAATTGAAGGGCCCAAAAGTAGCTAGATTTGTTTTGTTTGTCTAAGCTTCAGTCTATTCTTAAGACGAGTGTGCTTATTTTTCTTCTTGTTTTCCATTTTTAGGGGTTGTTTGAAATTTAGAAGGAAGGTGGGAGGTAACAAGGACAGGCTGTTTGTAGCTTTCAACTTTTAAAAACCAAAGAAAAAGAACAAGTACAAGTATGGATGCTTAGGAGGACAAAGCATGTGGCCTTTGTTTCTTATTTCATGACATGTCTTTCTTTAGGGTCTCTTTTCCTTTGCCTAATATCTATCTTACTTAGCCCCACTCTCCTTCCTCAGTGTGCAAGACACCAACACCAACACCAACACCAACACCAACCAAACCCACCTAAAAGTTTCGTTTTTTCAATACTAAACTAAACTGCACATCCTAATTAAGCAAGACCCAACAATTATTTTGCTCAACAGAAGCTGGGTATCACTTCAGTCCCAAGGCCATTGACCATTGCTCTGTTTGAGACAAATCGTCGAGCACATGATGTGCACACTAGTCAAGAAATAAAATAAGAGAGAAGAGGCATGAAAAATGTGTTAGGTATACATTTAGGACACGTGAGAGAGAGAGAGAGACCAAAGTGGAGGAGAGAAGATGAGTTGAGAAATGAGGTGCCACAACACAACTGTCCCTATAATGGAGAGACCATGGCATGGCATGGCATGGCAGTGAAGCAAATGGCATGGCCCAGTTGTTGGACCCTCAAGGATCTTGTTTGGATTTGATCAGTTTTTTGAATCTTGCAAGACAGTCACACACACACACATCTTTTTCTTTATACTAGTATTTTATCAAGATGAGAATGATTAGTATCTGTCTGATCAGTTCACAATGCCATATACTACACAAATACAAATACTGAAATACAATACTTGTATAGAAGTTGGTGGTTGTTGATAGGCATGAAGTCATGAACAGAATCTAATTAGGCATATATAGATTGACAACCCAAAACTTGATCACAACCAGTAGTAAACTACATAACAATAGACATTAGTAGTAGAAGTAGAGTAGGAGTACGTAAGTGAGTGATATCACGTACAGAGCCCACAACCTATCTGCCCAAGCTGGTTTAGGTACAGCCTATAGGTGGCAAGACCACCACCACCACCATTATGAAAATAAACTGTTCCCTGACATATTCCATAATGTTTTTCATTTTAAATAAAATTATTTTAAGATTTTTTTCATTCACGTATCTAGATTCGTGTTTACATTTTGTGTTGTATCGTGTTGAAAATATATGATTATTCTCGTTTTCAAGATAAATGTGTTTCTAACAATTAAATTTTGTTTTAAAATAAATGTCATTCTACTTTTCTAAGAACTTGTTTGAAAACTTTAAACTCCATCTTTCTGCCTCCTACAGGCTAAATAAATTATTTTACATAATTTCTTAATTTGTGTAAACTCTTTAAAAAGACATTTAATATGAAACATATGTAAGGCGGTTCTCTCACCAACGTGAGTCTTGGCGTCGAAGTCAAGTTTAGGGTGGCTAGGGTTAGGGTTTCTGCTTTCGTTTTGGTCTGAGTAGGTGGTTTTCGGCGGCTCGCGGGGAAGTGTAGGGCTATGGCAGCTAGCGCGACTACTGGTTCGGGTACGACAGATGTTGCAGGGGTATAGAGTTTGTCGATTGAGGACGAATACCTAGTTATCGATTATAGTTCGACTACTATTCCGACGGTCAAGGACAACATCGGCGTGATTAGCTTTGTGGGTCGTTTCTTCACTGACTCACTTATTAACTTCAACAATATGCAGAAGCAGTTGGCTTCGTATTGGCGTCCCACTATGGGGGTTACGGTGAAAGAGTTGGTGACTCCATTTCCGGGAAGAGCGAGTGTGATGAAATACCCCTTTGAGTTTTATGAGGAAATGGATGTGTTGCGGGTTGAGCAGAAGGGACCTTGGACTTTCAATAGCCATGTTCTACTTCGGTTATCGTTGAGCGACGATCCGTACTCTATGGATTTGATGCATTTCAATGTTTAGGTTCAAGCAGCGTCCCGAGAATCTTCGTATCAGATAGGGTTTGCATGGACTTGGGTAATGCAATCGAAAAAAATTTGGAAGCAGATTCGATGAATTTTCGGAGCGGCTGGGGTCGATATTTGAGGTTGAGGGTGCTATTCGATGTCAGGAAGTCGCTACGCCGAAAAGTGAAATTGAATTTTTCAGGACTCGGTGTGTCTTTGGTTTCGTTTCAATACGAGAAACTCCCCACATTTTGTTATTATTGTGGTTTTATTGGTCATGTGGAGAAGTATTGCTCCCGATTTCTGACTGTTTCGAATTCGGGACCGGAGAGGGCATTCAGTAGTTGTTTAAATGCGCCGAGAGGACGGAGCTCTAACGTTGGGGTTCAGTGGCTTCGTTCGGGTCTAGAGGAGAAATGGGATGAGTTGCTCCTTCTCGTCGGGGGAGAGGTTCTTCCCTACCTTGGTTACCTTTCCAGGCTCCAAGGAATACAAAGCTACATCCTCTGTCTCCTCTCCTACTTCGGGGTGCATTTCGTTGAGCCTCGAATCAATCTCTCCTAGGGAGGTGTTGACACAACAACTCTTCTCTTGCACTTCTTCATCGAGGGGTTGGCATCTCCTTTCTCAAGATCATCGTCACCCATCAGACTCCCAAGGTCCGAGTCAACGTCTTCCCCCAAGTCAACTTTTTCTGAATTCTGAACTGAAGCAGGGGGTTGACCTGGAGGAGGGGGTGGTAACACCTCCTCTTGGCGTCGTGCCCCCTTGTTTGGGTCGTCTTTAGCATGTCCAGCTGAGGGGGTGGCTACTTTGATGACCACCCCTTCAGTCCTTCTCTTGGCCCATTTCTCTAGGGACATATGAGATCCCTTTTGAAGATCTGATCCTTCGCCTGCTTTGCCTTTGTCTTTTCCTTGGGTTGCAAAACCCATGCCTCTCTTGTCTTTGCCTTGCCTGACGCCGGGCCTCTTGAGAAGGTCTTGGAGGACTGGGTGCTCATCTTCCCCATCTCCCACCAAGTCAAACTGGGACCTCCGTCTCTTCATATCAAGACACTTGTTAATTACTGCGAAGGTTTTCTTATCTTTGTTGATCAAGTACTCCATCATTCTTTTTGGGGATGCTATGACCGTAGCTATCCCTTCATCGGTTGGGAACTTGACTCTTTGATGGAGTCCGCTGGGCACCATCCCAAAGGCCTCGATCACTAGGCGCCCGAAGATGGCGTTGTGATCGGAGGGGGTGTCTACAACCACAAACTTGCAGGCGCAGGTCTTTACTCGTGGCCAACTGCCCATAGTGACTGTCAGCTCGATGATCCCCTTGGTTGGGGTCTTGGCGTCATTGAAACTCATCAGGACCCCCTGCCAGGGCTTGATATCTTTTCCCTAAACTTGAGGAGGTTAAAGGTGTTCCAAAACAAAAGATTAACGGAGCTTCCATTGTCGATGAAGACGCGCTGGACCCTCTTGCGCGAGATTCCGGCCACTACAATGATGGGGTCACGCCTTAGCCTCTCGCGTGCCAATTTCTTCATCAGTAAAGTAAATGGTCTTCTCCCACTTGATCTTGGAGGGGTATAAGGGCTTAGGGGGGACGTCTTCCTCTTGCTTCAATTCCTGAATTCAATCCTTGACATGAGCGATGGAGTATTGCTCGGTGATCATGTCGATCTCGTATTCATAGTCGTCCTCCCTACGGACCTTTTCTTTATCATCCCTCATGCGCCCTTCATTCTGCCTCTTTCGGCCTTGGCGCGTTTCGTTGACTTTGAAGTGTGCTAGCTTGCCATCGGCTAGCAATTTTTCAACGGTGTTCTTGAGGATGAAGCAATCCTCAATGTCGTGACCCTTGCACTGGTGGAGGGGGCAGTAATCATCCCTCTTGCGTCCCTTTACCTCTCCCTTGGTAGCCCTTGGCCACTTGAAATTTTCATTCTTCTCGAGATAATCAAAGACTTCCTTGTAAGAGACGTTGAGCGGTGTGTGCCTTACTTCGGATACGGCTTCTGTGGAGGCCCGACCAAATACCTTGGCAGGGGTAAGTTCGGCCTTGGCCGACCCTCCCTTAGGGACAAAGTTCTTTCCATTGTCCTTCCCTCGCGAATTGTAGCCTCGGTACTCTGTATCAGTCCGGTTCACGAAGGCGTAGATCTCCTCGGCGCCAATTTGGTCGTTGGCGTACCGGAGCATGAGTTGCCAAGTCTTGGGCTTGTTGGCTATTAAGGTCTTGTGGAGGTCTCTAGACCTTAGGCCTCCGGTGAAGGCTGTGTATACGGTCTCTTCGGACACCTTCTCGCATTTGTGGACATCCTTTTTGAACCTG
>JAYMTK010000556.1:0-21155 GCA_036897405.1 Pelargonium myrrhifolium
GATCCAGGGACCTGTGGGTTATGGGCCCACCACGCTTCCGCTGCGCCACTCTGATTTCTTGTTCTGTTACTGTACACATAGATATATAAATGTGTAATTTGCATTACCTTCCTTTTCCCTTACCTCAACTTGCAACTTTGTTATCATTTATTGTTGACAAACTTGGATGGCATTTCAGCACCAGGAATGGTTGCTTCAGTCAATAATGCAACAGCGTGCATAATATTCACGGCCTTCAAAGGAAACCTGAAAAACTAAACCAGCATATCAAGGGTGATCAAATCATAATCAATACCAAAGAATCTATGTCTACAAGCTCAAAACTGGCTTTGTACAACCTTAAACTGCATCAGAACATGAGCTCCAAATTGAATATCATTGTTAACTGCCCAACCTAAACATCAAGACAAATTATGAGTCAACATATTTAGCAGTCCCGTAACATACTTCAATCAAAGTTAACTGGTTCTGGAGGGTCTCTAATGTTATATAATTTTTATGCATATGGAAAAATCTTAATCAAGAATCATGAAGTTAGAAAGAACAAAATCACTTTGCTCTTTTCGCAGCTTTGTCTCCAAAAAGAAGTTGGGAGTCTGTCAGACAACCATGTGACCATCACAACCAGAGCAGGTCTGGCTGAGAACGATCCTCTACCGCTCCACTCAACCAAAGAAGAGGAAGCTGTTAATCACGCTCTGATCACATGGTCATGGTTCATCCACCAGACTGAGGTTCTCGTCTCCTTAGTTTTCAAGGATACAGAGGTACGAGCCTATAGAACAGATCCTGTTCAAGTAAGGTCGTGTCCTTCTCACCAAAGCCTTTGCATATATGTTGAATGTTTCCATGGTAAGCTTTCGATGTGGGACTCATTTCTCTTTCAGCCACTACTTAATTTAATTATCTTAGTTACCTTTTCTTTGCTGAACTGTATGGCCAATAGTCTGTGTCCCACATGCCTGCTGAGTGCTGATGTAATTACTACTTCTTTTGTCTGTAGTTCAATTGTTATTGAAGAATTGTAGTGGGCTCATGCTCAGCTCCAGAAACTATAATAAAAGATTCTGAATAAAATGTAATAAGGATTATAAATAAAAGTGTTAAGATTGTGCAAATAATCTTAATCTTCCGCCTAACAGTAGGCTTAGACCACATACCCACTGTAAAGAAACACTATAAGATGCTGATTTCTAATGACATTCCATTTGCAACTATATTCTGCCTTTTCAATTAAAACTGAGAGTACATATACAACAAGATACATAATTCAATGCCTCAGTAGCTCTACCATTATTGGACAGACTTAATAGCTTGGTAATGCTAAAAAAGGAAGGGACACAAAAAACTGCTGACCAAATTGAACTAGCTAAAGACCAAAATACGCAGGCAACAAAAACTCTTCCTCCACGTTCAATTCATCTAATCAAAAGTATATAAAGTCATGGCAGCGGAATCCGCTCAACTCATGGTAACACAAGTCAGTGTCAATGGCTAGCATATGGAAAAGAAAACTTCACTCAAATCCTGTGGTTCTAGAGTTGTATCTAGCAAACAATTGTCTCCTTTTCTTTAAAGAAAAAAGAGGACTACTGATTTTCTCCAAAATTGTCACAGAACACTGGACTGGAAGTGTTGGGATTCAGAGTTTTGTATATTTTCTTTATGTGCATTTTCTCAGCAAACAAAGAAGAGCTATAGTAAATAGGCAAACACGCATAGAATTGATCAGATTTTCCTTCCTCTTTCTCCAAATTCATACCAACCACAACATGCATGCCACAAAAAGGACTAAATCCTTAACATAATCAGTGATTCCAGAGAAAACTTCAGGAAAAACAACAAAAAAAAACTCACAATTCGTGCTACGTCTCCGAAAACAGATCTCGAACTTTTTAACTAAATTACTTCTCAAATTTAGGCTAATAACACTACCAAAAACGCTATTCCATTTCATTCAAACAAAACGGACAAAAATAAGAACAAGCAACACAAATTAGTAATGTCGCAAACGCTGACCTGAGGATCTCTTGTCGCTGATCACTGGGTCGCTTCTTCGGCTCAGTTTCTGGTTCTTCTTCTTCGCCTGAAGCGAAACTCGCAGGCTTGAGCTTATCCACTCGGATCGGCGTAGTAGATCCAGCGCCATAGAACAATGAGCCCTGAATCGAACGAGTTGCTCTCAGTCTCAGAGGGAGATAGAGAGTTGCGCAGAAAATCGAAAAAGTGTGGGAGAAAATATAAATAGCCGCGCAATTTTGGCGGGTGTTTTGCTTAGTTTGTACGGAGTTTGTGCAATAAGCGAAGAAACGGCGTCGTTGCGTTTATAAATTACTCAACTAAATCCGAATACATAACCGACTCAATAAAACCCGGGACATTTCCTGACAAAAAGTCCACATCGTCTGACTCAGAAGAAGGCCACCTAACTAGTTTGTGAGCAACCTTATTCATAGAGAGCGATTAACAGCAAAATCAACGCTATCAAAATCTGAGATCATCCTTCAGCAATCCCCCATTAGCATTTTGACGCGGCTGACCTCCGGTTTGAGTAAGTGAAGAGCTACCATTAGGACCTCGCATCGGACTCAAAATAAACCCGAGTGCAACCATTTTTCAGCGCCCCAACACATAGCCTCACGGACCGCCCAAGATTCAGCTTTTCTTGGACACGAAATCACCGGACGAACGCGCCACCCTCCTCCAACACAGGTGTCGTTGGAATTCCGTCCCACCCAACATGCACCGTCCTATTCTATTCTAGTATGGGTTAACTGTATTTTTAGTAACCAAACTTATATGTGAAACCGAAATTTGGTACCCAAGCTTTTATTGTACCAGAGTCGGTACCCACATTTTTATTTTGTAGCAAATCTGGTAGCCGCCGTCAACTGGTGCAGACGACGCCATTAGTTTTTGCAGATCTGGACGCGTTTTGTCCTATGTGATTTTTTTCCCCTTACGTGGCTATTTTAGACACGTTCTTTTGTCCTACTGGCGCAGACGGTGCCATTAATCCACGTAGGATGGAGGAACGTGTCCAAAATAGCCATGTAAGGAAAAAAATTCCACGGAGGACAAAACATGTCCACGTCTGCAAAAACTAACGGCGCCGTCTGCGCCAGTTGATGGCGGTTACTTGATACAAAATAAAAATGTGGTTACCAACATTACTGCAATAAAAGTTTGGGTACTAACAGTTAACTCGGTTGGTATTGTTTCCTCAGAAAAAAGAAATGGACTCAGGCAATTCAAAAACCCTAGAACCAGAATCTCCGACTTCATCGTCTTCGTTCTTCAATTATTTTAAGCAGAATTTACTTGTGCCTACTCTCACCGCAGGTACCTCTCCAACTTGTTTGGTTTCCGATTTTTTTTTTATGAAAATTTTCGATTTTCTCGTGGTGGAATGTGATAGTTTACCGTTTGATTTTCCGGTAGCGGTTGTCGGAGGACGATTCGCAGTAGTTTATAAGAATCGGAAAGTTCCTGGCTTCGCCAACGCTACTACTACTTTCGCTACAAATTTAGCTGTCGCCTCTGCTTGCTATTGCGGTAATTTCCTCTTGTTGGATCTGTTTCTTGAATGATGTGATTGTTCTTGTTGATTCGTTGTTGTTTGAAATTTGAATTGCTTCAATAATGTTAGATGAGCGATTAGATCAGTTCACTGCATGATGCTGAAAACTAGAAATGGAGTCAGTTTGTGGAAGTTTTGAAGAATGTCCCTTTAGTGAAGTGTTGGGTTGGATTTGTGCTTTCGATATGATTTTGTATGGGAGATGGTGCTATTGCGGTAATTTCCTCTTGTTGCATCTTGTACTTGAATGATGTGATTGTTCTTGTTGATTCGTTGTTGTTTGAATTGCTTCAATAATGTTAGATGAGCGATTAGATCAAATTCACTACATGATGCTGAAAACTAGAAATGGAGTCGGTTTGTGGAAGTTTTGAAGAATGTCCCTTCAGTGAAGTGTTAGGTTGGATTTGTGCTTTCGATATGATTTTTTATGGGAGATGGCGCGAGGTGTAGAAGTGTTTACTGATAAGTAGAACGTCCTTTTATATCGGTATTGTCATGTTTCGATCTTGGTTTTGCTATTTTGAGTTTGGTTTGATATGTCATGTGATAGATATTCTTGGATGTCTCGAAATGTTAGTCATAGCATGCTCGTAAATAGAGATTCACGTATTGGAGGCCTCCGAGTTTCATGCTATCATTTCAGTTTGGACACTGATATTTCGATTGATCATCATCTCCGTAATCAGGAAATGTTATCCTTACTTCTATACCTCATCTGGTAAGTTAGGATAAAACGTTAACCTTTACTTGTTGAGGATGTGACTTTTAGTTCGTCTGTTGTTGAATATGAGCTGAAAAGGATCTCATTATATGATGCTCAACTTATGTGTATTGAAATATCGTTCAATTTATGGCTTATCCATTATGATAGAAGAAGTTCTTTCGGTTGAGTTGTAGCTCAATAGTGTGATGCCACACTTGAAAAACAGAGATTCTAGGTAGAATAGAATTATAGTAGAGTTAGAGAATGTCCTGAAACCTTTGGTACCTTGCTTTGAACTTTACGGCATATGTACTATGCTTATTTTATGAACCGCCATCTCTAAGTTTTCCCTTCGATTAATGCAAGGCGCTTGGACAAATAACGGTGATAGAATGACACCAGAAAGAGTGATCCAGTTGTCTTAAGAGAGACTGCATTTGTTTCTTTCTTTTGACAGGTGGATGTGAATTAATAAAAGTATGTCGAGGTTCGCAAGACGATGATCTGATGAATTCAGCAATAGCAGGGTTCGGTAGTGGTGCTGTTCTTGGACTTCTTCAAGGTCAAACCCTTCCTTTCCTTCGTCCTCTCTTTGATGTATGTTTTTAAGTAATTTTCTAGTTTCTCTGGAGATCAGCTCGCTCGATTTGCATGAGACAATTTGCATATAATCTTGAGTTCATGTGATCAGTTTTTAGTTAAACCTTTAATAAAAACCTATCAATGTACATATAACATAATTTTTTGCTGAATGCGTTCTGTTTCCCAAATGACATTCAAAATATTAAAGCAAATTGTGTGGTTATTTATCAATCCAGTTCTTTCTCTGTAAAACCTATGTTTTAACCCTGGAAAGGTTGAGAAAACTTGAACTTTTCTTCTACCTGAAGGAGGTCTTTGGTTTTCTTTTTTTGCACTGGAATTGGTCAGAAAAGAGACATGAATAGATGAAATTACCATTTTAGCATGCGGTTTTGAAACTTTCGATCAATTACTGTTCTTCCTAGAGTCGTGCACAACAGTACCTGGGACTAAAATACTGGTCTGGAACTGGTGTCCACTTCCTTATGTGAACCCACAGCAAGGACGTGATTTAAGGGTATGGTGAAGTATATCTACTTGGGAGTGATGAATCTATAAAGCTGGATTATGAAACTCCCTTTGTCCCAAAACGAGTGTCAACTTTTCCGTTTTTGTAGTGTTGAGAATAAGTTAGTTTGGTTGCAGTTTACGCCTTATATACCCTCAGATGTTCTTGTTGTAACAAACTTAAAGGGATTTTAGAAAACTTAGCTTGAGGATTTTGTTGGTAATTCATACATAACAAAGTAATGGAAAAAGAAAAGTGGACACTCATTTTGAGACAGCGAGAATGTGAAATATTGTTATATGGGTGGTTTAGGATGTTCCACTGTTGTAAACATAACAACTGATGCTTGATTCGTTATTTATGATTTCAGGTGGTCGACTTGCACCTGTTCGGTACTCTGTCATGTTCACTGTTGCCGGGCCAACAATAGATTTCTTGGCTCTTACATTACAATCCACAGTGAAGAGCATCAGAAAAATCTTCAGGAAAGAACGAAGAGGAAGCCCGTGATGCCAATCAAGAAGGAGAAAAAGAAGCCGATACTCAGGTACAGCTAGGGAAATAAACCAAAGAATCTTGAGAACAATTTATCCATTCCTTCATATAACTCAATTTTGTATTGCTTTTTGACAATTTGAATGTTGGGATTAGCCTAGGGTCGTAGATTAGTATGTGCAACTGCGCAAGCATCCTAATTGAGTAGGGCCCGACTTTCTACTAGAATGCAACGCACATTTTACTCATCATTTTGGTTCTCCAAAACAGAGTCGAGCATATATATTGGATTGTGACTTTCGGGGGTAACCCTCTAAGAAGTGAAGAAAAATAGGAACCAAAAGAATAATTGAAAACAGAGCAAGTAAATGAAAATGCCAAACACATTGTCACCGCTGAGAGTCGCAAGTCGGAGTTGACGAGCTGCCGCTGAGAACTTGATCGGTAGATTAAATCTTGAATTTTGGCCTCTCAAATTATTGGATCACCCTGAATTAGCTACATTTTTCTGTTTCATCAACTGTTAAGATATGGTTAATCCAACTGTGTGAGTGGGAAGAGGTCTAAGGATCGATTCTCACTCAACATATTCTTGGTCGTGGCGGTATAAGATACTACTTTGGTGCAGTAAGGTGTCAAAAGCCCTATACACTATTGCTTCATTGTTCAAGCTTGTATATGTACGCTTTAAAAGTTTCTTAGGCCGTTGCAAGATAGGATTTCGGCATATTTATGTATTAAAAAGTTATGTAATGTTGATGAAACAGTAACTAATTTTGTTAGTAAAAAGACATTGTTGCTTGAAAAAAAGTGTATAGCTTTCACTTTTGAGTGAAGAAAGAGCCCTAAATGGGAAGCAAAAGTTTTATTCCTTTAATCCTAAGCTGTAATATTCTCAACACTGTGTAAAATGAGCTGGGCATGACAGTGCTTTTTAAAAAATATTTTTTCACTACACTTTTCTTTATAAAAATTGGGAACTTTAAATCCTCTTGCAAGTGTAATCGTAGCCGTTGGTTGGCTCCTTTTTTCATTTCATCAAATCACAATACAATCTAAAATTAGCCGTTAATTGGCTCCAAAAATCAACAAACCCTACACTACCAAAACTATTTTCTAGCCGTTGATAAAGAATCTAAAAACACAAACATAATTATGAATCCGTACACATAAAGATCCAATTGAACTGACATGAATAGCTGGGACATTGATCCAAGTGCCCATTCCATTCATTGTCCCTCCAATAATATGGGTCTTCTAAATATCTTTACTTCTTCAAAGAGTCACACTTGGAAACTTGCAATGCCCAAAACCTAATATCACAAAGAAAAAAAAAAGAAAAAAAAAAATTGAATTTTAGTCATAAACAAATCAAGTCATCTCGAATAGGATAATAAAGAATACTCTACAATTGATTTGATAGGAGTTCGAATTGGATCAGTGTAGATCGAATTTGTCCTGTACAGACTGATCTATGTTGCCACCACGAAGATTGGTTGAGTGCGTAAGTTGGACACGCGCGACCTCGCCATCAGCTGCTCTCGTGCACACATGCAAAACAAAGTCTCGAATGGAGTTTCTCTCCTGGAGGCCCCTCCGACGCCCAAGTGCACCTGCAAAACAAAGTCTCGGATGGAGTTTCTCTCCTGGAGGCCCATCCGACGCCCAAATTGGCGTCGGAGGGGCCTTAAGCAGACAACCTCCGTCAAAGGCTTTGTTTTGCAGGTGTGCAAAAGAGCAGCCGATGGCGAGGTTGCTTGTTTCCAGCTTACGCACTCAACTATCTTCGTGTAGCAACGAAGTATCGGATGAAGTTTCTCTCCTTGAGGCCCTCCGACGCCAAAATTAGGCTTCACAGGGGCCTCAAGCAGACAACCTCCATCAAAGGCTTTGTTTTGCTGGTGTGGACGAGAGCAGTCGGTGGCGAGGTCGCGCGCGTCCAGCTTACGCACTCAACCATTTTCTTTAACAAGAATCTAATCCGTATTTTTACAAATACATTTTAGGTTTGATCGAATTTCAGATGTTAGTGGGTTCGAGTCCAAATTCTCAACTATGATAACAACCAGTAATATATAGATACTTACTTGGATTCTTGGCGGTTTTAGTGGCAAGCCCATTGAAGAAACAAGTCCCACCAAGCTTCTTGGTCTGTGCCCAATAGGAGCTAAACGCATAACTCGCGTGCCAGTACAGCGAGTCGGGTTCGAAACACCTCTTCCCGGGTCGGATCGGGTCGCAGGTCCGGTTCCCTTGCGAGCAAGCGTACGACAACGCCGATCCCAGCTCGGTCCGGTTCGCTCCCTTCGCCGCCACGCACCATATCTTCCCCTTATACGGCTCGTTATTCTCCGGCGCCGGCAGCTTCTCCTCGTACTCCGCCGTCTCCCCGCTCAGGTCTATCTCGTACACCCGCGACCCGTTCGGGTACAACAACCCGAAGTTCCGCTCCGTACCCGGCCCCCCTTTCATGTTCTCGTTAAAAAGCGCGAACATGAACGAGGGGAGGGCCCCCCCCAGTCGGGCCGGAGTCCCGACCGGGGGGTCCGCGGTCAACCTCTTGACCGCGTTCCGGTTGTAAGTGGCGGCGTTGTAGATATTACACCCGATTTGGTCCACGTCGCCGCCACTGGGCCAACCCGTTTCCGCGATCCAGATCCGGATATCCGGGTACCCGAGCCGCTTCATGGCGAAAACCACCGAATCCACCATCTGATCGAACAGGTTGGTGTAGGTCAAACCCGTACCCGGATCCGTATAAGTAACATTCTTCGATTCGAACAAGGCGTAATCCAAATCGATATGACCCGGATCCGACGACCACGGGAAATACGGGTACACATCGAGGAAGAAGAACGACTTGGTCCGGTTCAGGAACCGGAGCATCGGCTCCATGACCGACCCGGAAATGTCGGGTCGGAAAGTCCCGTTCGACGGCGGGAACGAAGATTCCAGAAAGTCCATCGACGCGGTGGTCCCCACCTTGATTTTGTCCATTTTGTGGGTTTTTAAGGCTTTTCTGATCCGCCGCATCGCCGGCACGATTCCGAGCCAAGTCCGGTGGTCGGAGGTGGTGGTGACGACCTCGTTTCCGACGAGGAGGTACCGGATCATGGTTTCCGGGTAAAAAGGAACCACATTTGACCCGACCCATTTGTCGGCGAGCGATTGGTTTGTGGACATGTCGGCGATGATCTCATTGGGGACCATGATCGAGACCTGGAGATTTGTGTTCTTCAGAGATTTGAGGATCTTCGGATTCGCATCGTAGAGCTTGACTCGTTTTGCTCTGAGGACGTCTCTGATGAGCTTCACCGACTTCTCCGGCGCCGGCAGGTTGTTTCCGAGCTGGCCGTAGTTCACGCCGACCTTGGTGGAGATTTTCGCTTCAGTGCCTGTAATTAATCACAAAACGGAGGGGCATTATCGGAAAAATGAAGGAAAATGATCCCATAAGCCCCCAATCGCCATTTTTGGACTGGAGATGAGCTTATTGAATGTAATTAAACACAAAACGGAGGGGCATTATCGTAAAAAAGATGAAAAATCACAGCCCAAAGCCCCAAATCACCATTTTTGGAGAGGAAATGAGCTTAGTGAAGGTAATTAATCACAAAACGGAGGGGCATTATCGTAATTTTTTTATTTTTTTTTTGAAGAATGAGCACGACCCAATAAAAGCCCCAAATCACCATTTTTGGACTGGAAATGAGCTTATTGAATGTAATTAATCACAAAACGGAGGGGCATTATCGTAAAAAAGATGAAAAAATCACAGCCCAAAACCTCCCAAAGCCCCAAATCACCATTTTCGGAGAGGAAATGAGCTTAGTGCAGGTAATTAATCACAAAACGAAGGGGCGTTATCGTAAAAAAATATGAAAAAAATGAGCACAGCCCAATAAAAGCCTCAAATCACCATTTTTGGAGTGGAAATGAGCTTACTGAATGTTGAGGATGAGAGGAGGATGATGATGGAGAGAGGAAGGAGACGAGCCAGAGCTATGTCCATGGTTGGTTGATCTGTTTCTGAGCTCAGTGTGAGTAAATTGTTGGGTTTTGTAAATAAAGATTGGATTTTTAATATTTATTGGAGAAACCCAAATGGAGGAGAAAGGTAGGGTTTGAGAGGAGCAAGTTGGGTGTAGAAAATTTCATGGGGAGTTGAGCTATATAGTAACAGAGCAGATGTGTCAAAGAAGTGATGATTTTAGAAATGATGTGTCTTCTGAGGAATAAATGGAGAAATGATAAGTTGCTTTTTGACCTTTTCATAGATAAAATAAAAAAAATGGAGAAATGATAGTGTGTTGTGCGCTATGCACGATTAATTAGTCGTGTCGTGACTTGTTCGATATTTAAAAGTATAATTAAAAATTGTTTCTTGTAACATGTTGATTCTATTGTGCGGCATGTGTTGGACCGTGTTAACACAATGTATTTAGTAATTGTGTTAAACGTGTTGTGTTCAACTACGCATTATGGTAACTAAACACGTCAGTTATGGGTGCTATTCTAGTCTTAGTTGTCGAGCTTCTCCTTGGCTGGCGCTCGCTTTTGTCGTCGGCTTCAGCCTCATCTTTTTGGGATGTTCTTTGCCACCTCACGCTTTGGCATCTCTGGCTGGCTCGCTATGACATTGTTTTCAGTGACACACGCATCGAGCTAATCCCACTCTTCACAAAAATACAAGTTCCTGAAAATCTTAAGCTTTGGATGTCTTCTCCTCTCCAAGCAATCCTCGTACGGGATTATCTCGTTAATTGTTTTTGCTTATTGTATCCATTTTCTTTGGTGTTTTGTACTATTTTATTCCATCATCAGTAATTTTAATAAAATTAGTACTTACCAACATCCATCAGACCAAGTGGCTTAAGACACTTGAATTTTCATACAGAAGTCTCAAATTCAAATCTCATCATAATCTTCAGATGTGTTGGTATTGCTGGAAAAAAATTACTCCCTCCGTTCCAAATGTTTACTACTGTATCCTCATGATCATGTGTTAGAGGTGCTAACTAACTTTTTTATAAAGATATTTTTGACAATTCATGCATAACTAACTTACTAGAAAATGAAACAAGACACTCATTTTGGGACAAAAAATCATGAAAAACAGGACACTCATTTTGGGACGGAGGGAGTAGTACTTTGTTAATAAATAAAAAATTAAACATGTTGGGTTCATATTGAGTCATGCAATCGTATCGCACACAATCAACTTTCAGCACGACACGCACAAATCTGTAGTGCAAGTTCAGAGAGCATTAAAAAAGGTAGGTGGTTGGTGCTTGAAGGTGTGTTATGGAAGTTTATTAGCTATGTGGCATGGCTTGGTTTCCAGGAAGGGCAGGGAAAGTAAAGTAAAGAGAAAGGAAATCAAGAAAAGCTTTTAGAAAGAGAAAATGGAAAAGAAAAAGCTGTTTCAGATTTTCAGTGTGAGGGTGAGGCAAACACCAATAAAACTAGCCGTTGAGTACTGCTACAATAATAGCCTCTACAGTGTTAGCCACAGGGTGTGGCGCAGTTGGTAAATCCAACTGCATAAGAGGAGGGAGATCCTAGAATCGACTCACATTGCACGCACTTTTTGTGGTGAGAGTGTAAGAGACCAATTTTGGTGCAGTCAAGTGCCTAAAGCCCTAGGTTAGGGAGAGAGACGAAATCTCACTCCTGAACAACGGTTCGTCCCTGTAAATATGAGGGTACCGTGGGGTTAGGGAGAGAGACGAAATCTCACTCCTGAACAACGGTCCATCCCTGTAAATATGAGAGTACCGTGTCGTTGCAAGACAGAATTTCGGCGCCTGTTTGTACAAAAAAAGTCTCTAAACCCGAGGCTAGGAACGAAGTCTCACTCCTGAAAAACAGTTCCTCCCTGTAAATATAAAGGTACGGTACTGTTGCAAGACAATTTTGATACCTATTTGTATTAAAAAAAAAAAAAGGTCTATACATAATGTCCTTAAATTCCAATCCCAAACATTTGCACATTACATAGAAGTGAAGAGAAGACAAGGTTTTGAGGTGGTTTGTCCCAACATGGTAAGCAATAAATGAAGTACTGTAGTAGCTAATCTCAAGACATATGAGAATCCAAAGTCAGAAAATATAAGTTCAACATTGGGTAGCACAGTACACTTAGAGCCACTAAAACCCATGTCCACACATTTGTGCATGTGGTAATTACGTGTTACTACCTTTTTAGATATAGGTTTATCATGTTATTACATTGTTAGATTTTTTTCCATCACGTTACTACCATGTTAGATTTTTTTTCATCCCGTTACTACCCTAAAAGAGAGCCAAATTTCGTTAAAATTAACGGACAAAATGGACGAAAACACAATTTGGATCTAACAGGGTAGTTACATAGAAAAAAAAAATTAGCGTAGTAACATGATAAATTAGAATCTAATAGGGTAGTAACCTGTAATTACCCATTTTTGTATAGCTCACAATTTCAATATGAACTGTGACTGAAACTTGATTTGATCTATTCGGCTAATATATGAACTGAATTTGCTCTACAAAAATACGGATTGAATTAGACAAATTCCCACAAATCAGTCTTGAGGATACACTAAATATTGGATCATCGAAATCTCATTAGTTGTACAATCGATCACAAACGAGAAAAATAACAGAAGACGATTATGTACGAATAAATTCACACAACCATGATCTAAGACCACGCGCCCTTCGGCAGCCATGTCCTAATCACACGGCCGTGGCCTGTGGGCACATCCATAACCGTTCAACTTCGTCCAGATTGCTCATTTTAGCACAATCTCTTTCGATTGTTTTCAGTTTGACACGGTTTAAATCGGTACATGAAACATTCAATCCGACTAGTCGATGAGATCCGGTCCACAGTTCACGAAACGATATGTAGTCCCCATGACACAGTCTAAACTACTCATTCCTATCGCTTATGTCCAGATTCAACGTATGTAACTTCCTACATTTTCTTCACTAATCAGAATCAGAAAACTACTACAAATGCCCCTAGAGAATGAGGAAACACATTCATACATTTGTGAATTGCTATTTGTTAAACTTGATTCACTTACCGTCACACCGAATGAAGTGAGTTCTAATGTAGTGCACTGGTCTTTATGTAACGCGTGTTTTTTATGTGACGAAAAAGTTAAGTAAATCGTGCATTTAGATCCATAGAAACCGCTAAACGATATCAACAACAAGATTATACCCATATGACAAAAATATATCGCATCAAACACATTTAGAACAAATCCAATTTGAATTCGATCTGAAATCTGAGTTGCGATCTCGATCCAAGTTTTCATTTGTGCTGGGAGTTGTAAATGATGCGTGATTGGTTAGTTCTAGAAGTTGATAAAGAAGTCTGCCGGAAATTTTCTTTTCTTCATAAAATACTAAGCAAGTAGATATATATAAACATGAAAAGTGTAATGTATATCAGTTGATTGATATAAAATTATATCAGTTAAATCAATAAGGTGACGACAACTCATTTAAAATCATGGATCCGGACAGATCGCTACGCTCCCAAAAATTCACTAGGATGTGTATAAGTGATTTTAAATGAGGTGTCATCACCTCATTGGCTTTATTAAGTTGCAACTGATATAACTTTATATCAGTCAACTGATATACATTTTACCCTACCCACATGAAAACGACACAAGTTATTATAAACAATTGGACAAATTGGAAAAAAAAAATACATTTTTTAAGTTCAACAATGGTGATTGAAATGCATAAAAATGATGAACAATGTCACTCTCCAATAGTATAATAATAAGCTCAAGAAACATGACAAATGGATACAAAATGAGCAAGTTGACCAATGGTGAAAGAATTCAGATGATCCCAAGTCATTTACATGTATCTAATTTGGGGTGGCTACTGGTTCAGAGAGCTCAACCACAACTTGCAACAACACTATCAAAACCGGCGAGATCTACTATTTCTGAAACTTACTGAGATCTCGAGATTTCTCATCACGATTTCAAGAAAGCAGAGAAACTAGAGAGACGAATTCCTGAGTTACCCGGCCCTTGGATCTTGTGTTGATGACGAAATGTTCTGGGTATTTCCTTAGCAACATAAGCAGGCCGTACCATGGCTTACCCTTCGATTCAGAACCGGGCCACTCCTCGGATGTGAGATATCTCTTTACTCGACTATGATGCCAGATGTTACTGTACTGCTCCACCAACTGCAGAACATTCGAGTAAATCTAGAAAGAGTGAGCGATCTAAGGATTTAAACATCATTGAAATTCAAATATAGAAATCATACATTTGTCCAAAGCATTATTTCAATGGAACAGAACATAGAAGGATAAGCAATTGCATAAATTCAACGAGAAAAGGCCTATTGCTTGCATATGAGGTATACATAGTTTTAAATTTGAATGTTGGGCTACATAAAGGTCAACCTTGTTAGTAGAGTTTCAATTGCACCGTTATATGTAGCTTATTTCCTTTGTATTTACTTCTCAAGTGCGTGCCTCACATTTTTCTTTTATCGGTAGGCTCGAGACGTGTACAATCGGGAACCTTTTTAAATTGATACCCCACTCACCCCCTCACATGTAAATATTTTTCTTCCACACGTGGACTATTGCATGCATGTCCATTTGCTAGTAGGCTCAGGCCTGGATCAAAACTAGCACTAATATATGTACTAAAGGTTTGGGTTTCAATATTATGATACATATAATGGTTTGGACTTCCAATACTAAAAGGTCAACCTTGTTAGTAGGATTTCACTTGCACCATTATATGTACCTCGTTTCTTTCATATTTATCTAACGTGAGACATTATTGCACCCACTTCAACACATGGTATTACGGTAATACTAATTATAAAAATGTGACGAGACATTGGTGGATTTAGGGATATGGATATGTGCTGAATCAACTTCATTAAAGGCAGAATACCAAATGAACACTAACGAAAGTCCATAACTGGAACTGCAATAATATATAGTCGCACAAGAGATGGATAGGGCAAATCTTGTTCAAAGCTGAGGAATATGTTTGGGTATGACAATAACAGTAGATACTATCAATGGCACACTTCTCTTGAAAAACAAAATGCCATCAGGTGTTAAGCAGAGAGAATATGTTGTCTTGGTCAGTCAATATTGTTCTAGCAACACCAATGAAACCAAGATATCTCGAATAATGAAAGAAAGTACCAACAACTAGATACTTGAGGAATGGAGCTAACCTCGGCATGAAGTTTATCCATAGGCATCCAATCTCCCGGACCACAAAGATCAGAGAGCACAGTAGCTACAGATGATACTACATCCTTTTCTTCCAACTGCAGAAGTTGATGATTGTCAGAATCACGATCAGCTCTTGATCCTCCAGCCTTCGCCTTCTTCTCTGCAGTAATTAGAGATGATTCAGTGCCAATGAAAGAGTGCTTTATAAGGAAATTGTGTTTAAAAAAAGGCAAGAAGCTATAGAGAAAACAAAAGGTTAGAATATGCAGGTGGCTACTGGCAAGTAATAGGACTTGGACTTCAAACAATAAAAAAAAACCAACAGGTAATACTAATAACAGGAGCAAAAGAAATTATTACACTACAATCAACGTGTCACCAGAAAGTAGCTAAAAGAGGCATGGAGAGTTAAGAACAAGCACAAATCAGAGACACAATCAGCTAGAGATTTTAGGAGGAAAATAAATGAATGAAGAAAGGAAGGATCCTTGAACCGTACCCATGACCCGATAATGCTAACTACTTCGGTTTGATATGATATGACATAATTCAACGGCCTTGTTAGTAAAACCCAATCGCATTTATTTTTGTTTTTGAATATGAAGGACAATTTACTTCTATATAAATCAACAATCTGGACCTGAAATGTAAAAATGGCATGCTTACTTTATTCGCAAACCAAGAATGCTGGAATGAAAACGTTGCCCAAGAACAAGAAGAAATGACCAGTAACATATTGAACACGGATGTTCAGAATTCTTCCTTATAGGTTCAATGCATTCCTGACAACACTTATTAACTCTCACACAATCAGGTAAAGCCCCCCATAACAGAGGGAACTTCAAATCCCACCAACTTAATTATAAAAAAAAAACAAAAAACACAAAAAAAACTATTAATTCTATGCTTTAACTAGAGGTTCAAACTAGAACTCAAGCTGGATATCTACAAGTCCTACACGGACAAACTCCAACTTCTACTCTCAACAGCGAGTCATCTAGAACTTTAACACTTTTATCTCAATGAACCATATACCAGATACATATTTCCTCCCTCCGTAAAGATCATAACAGAGAAGATTCAGCAACATCAACCATACATGCACTATTCAAACCAAAACCCTAAACACATTTGTGCAGTAGATACTATTTGAGATAAAGAAAAGGTTAAAGTTATAAATGGTCCTCCATGGCTCCATCTTTACACTCATACCATATTTGATGCTCAAACTATTTTTTCAATGATCATTGATCCATGTATTATTCGATTTTATCACCATGCCCAAATTTTATTTGACATCTGCTTAATCTCATATATTGGACATGTCTTAACTTTCATTAATTGAGGAAGTGTGAAAAATATGAGACTAGATGTAAGTGAAATGAATTGATAATTTTTATTATAACATCGATGATGAGTTTGAATATTACAAGTATCAATAGTGATTTGTACATATAGTCGAAGGATCATTTATACCTTAAGCTCTTAAAATGACACAGTACTACTAGCTTAGGATAGCAATCAAAGTCAGAGTTCAAACACATATTCATATTTTGGCCAAGCTCTGCCTGAAAACAGCCATTGTTGCATGCTTTCAGAACCTGGAAATGTTGTTCCAGAGCACAATTGACGCTGTAACGATCTAAGGCTGGTCACACAATCCAATCTATCTCTAATTAACACGCACCTGGTTATAAGCTATTGAAATAACAGCTTAGGAACTAACTAAATTACTCTAGCAGCTAAATCTACATCCTCTTAAACATTAACTCTAACTCTAACATATAGTTAATTGGCTGAAATTAGCTATAAATTTCAAAACTGCCATATCCGCCAAACATTCAAGCCGCAATGGAAATTCACTGAACTAAACAGCTAAAACACCAGTCCAAAAATCCTAAAACACTGCATCAAACATCCTTAACAATCATCAAATCTTCAAAACTGCAAAATATGAAATTGCTACTTACCCAACGATCCAACCAAACCTGCCTTGCCACTGGAGCCGCCGGCACCGCCATAGCCATATCCTTCATACCTCTCTCTCCTCGTCTTCTTCCCACTAGAACCGCCGATATCACCAGCATCATCGTCATCATCCTCCTCGTACTCCTCCTCGTAATACTCCCTCGCCCTCCCCTTCTTCCTCGCCCCGGACCGGTAACTATAATGCGGCACCACCGCCCCCGGACCCGCCGGGGTCCCAACGTAATGCCTGGGCCCGATCGATCCTCCCAAAATGCTCCTCACCGGAAGCAAAAAATAAAACTCCTTATCTCCGATGTGAAGCAGGTCCTGGGAATCGAGCTTGACGGGAGGGTTTCCGGGGAGGTGGTGGACGCCCTCGACGAGACAACCGTTCTTCCCGAGCACCTCGAGGGCAAATCGGCGGCGCGTGAAGTCGTAGAAGATGCGCGCGTGGTGGCGCGAGATGTTCATGCCGCCGCCGAGGCTGGAGAGGTCGACGTCGACGGTGGATTTCTTGGAGTTCCGGCCGAGGATGATCGAGTAGGTTTGCATGTAGTACTCGAAGTCCTCGCCTTGGAGCTTCGCGAAACCTGCCTCCACGTCACTACCGGTCGCTCCCATTGCTGATTCAAGGAGGGAGAGAGAGAGATCGGAATTGATTGGATCGATTGTTGGTGGAGCAATGCGTTGGGGTTTGGGGAAAAAGAGGACGATGATGAGGAAGACGAAGAGGCGAATTGGGTCTGTTTGGTTATGAGAGTGTGGTTGTTTTGGCGTTTTCTGAGTTATGTTAACTTTCGGGTTTGTCGTGTCCTAATCCTGGTTTAGTGTATTCCTAATTTGCGGGACTGGGCCGTACACGGCCCGGCCCGGCCCGGCCCAGAACGGCCCACTAACCAAATTTGAGGGCACTTTTATGAACTCGATTTGGGTTTTTGGTCGAATTTAGGTTAAAGTGAGTAAGCAAAATCCAATTAATAAGATGTGTGGATTTTGGCTTTTGGTTCTAAGTATAGAAAGTGAGTTTAATACATATTTGACGAACCCGACTTCAAAAATTCGAAAATGTCCTAATGATATAAAATCATTAATTACTTTCACTAGGTGATACGTGAGATTCACAATAAAAATACGAACTCTTCGGTGGTCAAGTGTTTCTTGGCTAGCTATATATCTTAAACTACTAAGAAAATGTATAATACACTCTTAAAGACGTTCGAGTCAAGAATGTTCTCGAGAAACTATATACAGTATGAGAAAAGTATGCAAATGTTGGCACAAGGGTTTATGAGATTTACATAAGAAAAATGTTCTATTTTGATGCTCCAAGTCTCCGACAATCTGTATCATTTCAAACCGGTACTCAATTTGATACTCAAACTATCCATATTTTTCAAATTTAGTACTAAACAATGTTATTTTGTTTCAAATTGATACAACCTGTATCGGTGTCGTGTGAACGTACTTAGAATAAAAATTTATAATTAAGAGAATGGTAAGATCAATTTGTCTGATTTAATCCCTCAATTTACAACTTTTTTAAAGATGGTCTCATTATTAAATTTCCTCACTTGTTACAATTCAAATTAGATACCAATTTGATACAAAACGAATAATTTGGGGCCCAAGATTGCACCATTCTAATAGAGTTTACCTTTTCATTTTCTAGGAGTTACAATGAAATTTCTATTAACTAATATACTATGTATATTAAAGTTGGTGAGAATGGCTAATGTAATGACACATAAGCTCTTTTCTTCCAATGGAGCAATTCTAAGAGTTTACCTATTAACTAATAACATTTGGTAATAATCTTCATTATGACAATTAGTAATAGATAGTAGACAATAGTCTTCAATTATTACATTTCAATAAAGTGTTATAAGTAATATAGGCTTTATATAGTTGTTAGACATTCTATTCTCTCTTCATTTTTCCAATGTGGGACAAATAACAAATTTATATATGAACTATTCACTTCATTCTTTTAAGTGTTTTCAATGTGAGATTTTGTACTCTCTCTTTTTCAATGTTTGATTTTCCTATTGTTCAAAGTGATTTTCTTTTTCCTTTAGTACTCTACATTACATGTAACTTAATAATGTTAATTTGTCATAAACAAATAACTTACAAGTTTGAAATGTTGCAATTTTAATTTTAAACTTTATCGCATATATATATATATAACACATATAACACAATTAAATTACATATTCACATGACAAATTTATTCAACCAACATATATTGTTGATTTTATTTGATATGAAACATAATAGTTTTCATCAATAGAACAATAATCATCATTTCATTGAAAATATAAAAAATGAATATTTGATTAAGTACAAGTTAATTGAAAATTGTTTTAATTTTGAGCTCAAAGATGATATGTTGAATTTGAGTATAAATTATCCTAACTCTAACGTTCATAATTTAAGTTCAAAAAATAAAAACATTCACAATTTATGTAATTTTTTTGTTCTTAATTTTAATAAATTATGTTTTATAATTCAAATAAGTTAGGTGTCGTAAACGATTTATTTTTATTAGAAATAATCTAATTTTGAGTTCAAAAGATGATGAACCGAATCAAAGTTAATATGTTAATCTCAAAACAAATTGTGATAATATTTATAAATGAAAAATTATGTTATTACTACAAAATGAAGACATTAAGGATTTTTGTTTCAATTCTTTTGTTAACCCGTGCAACGCACGAGATTCTCACTAGTATATACAATGTACATCAAAAATATGAGGAGAAAGACTTCAAAACAAGCCTCCCAACAAAATCATCACAACCGAACCATGTTGGGCCAAGTGGTTGAGACGCATTGGAAATCTTGTGAGGTTTAGAGTTCAAATCTCCATGGTGACTGATACCTCGTATTTTATACGATATATCTGAGCCTAAATTCAGCTATTTTGGAGCTTGTAACATCTTATCATCATCATTCTTGTGCATTTTTAGGGTGTTTGTTCATTATTGTCATCTTGTGGTCGATTGTGCATTTTTCGGGGTTAATTCTTGTGAATTGAGTCATTTATTATCGTTCATGTGCTTTATGAGCTTATCCATGGCAAACTTGATGTGGTTTTATTTGAGTTGTGAGCTTATAGGTGAAACATCAGCTATGACATGGAGGGGAGCTAGCAAAAGGAGCGAAAAATTGGCAAAAATTGAGGAGAACCCAGAAATGCCGCGGCATCACTAAGAAAATGCCACGGCATTTTCTGTTGACCACGGTTGACCGAGCAAAAATGAGGAATAAACAGTGCCAAAAGCGTTCTTATTGATGCCACGACACTTTTGGAGAAAAATGTCGTGGCACAACTAAGAAATGTCGCGGCATCTGTCACTTCAGGAAAAATGTCGCGGCACTCTCTTAGTGATGCCGCGGCATTTCTGGAAGTTTGCTGTCAAACGTGATTTTGACCTATTTGAGCCTACTTTTGGGATTTTTGACGTATTCTGACGGGTGTGAAGAACTTGGTGGCTGGAGAGGAGATTTTCCAAGGAAGAAAAAGTGAAGAACAAGGAAGAATCTCATCTTAGGTTATTTTTCTTTGTATGTTTATGTTTGGATTTTGGATATTGGATTGTAGTTTCATGAACTTGGATATTGCTTTAGTTTCTACTTGCTTTTCCATGTCTTTTGGGAACTAAATCCCCATACTTGGGGTATGGATTATTGACTTGAAGATGATGTTTTGATTCTCTTTGGACTAGTTTAATAAATGTGAATTTTCAGCAACTTGTGCTTAATGCTTGATTATGATTTTGACACTTTCATAGTTTTGATTTCAAACCATGTATGTATCTTTGGCGAGTGCTGTGTGTATGGATAGGTTGTTGAACGTGAACACTTGATTGGGTAGTAGTATGCCTCTTCGATGTGCACAAGGCCCTTAAGGTTGTGTGTAATGCTTGCCTTGTTAATACTCTCTTGTACTCGTATGCTCTAGAGATTAATTAGGTTTAGATCTAGGCAACCCTCTGGCGAGGATCTAGATACCTTGATAACTGGGTAATTCAACATCTTTAAGCTAACTAATTGAGAAACTTGCATCTTCCGAAGGTCAAAATAATTC